>JAWWEU010000053.1:1561951-1574827 GCA_035583155.1 Acropternis orthonyx | reverse complement strand
CACAGAAGCCCTGCAGGCACATCCAGCGTGCAGTGGGCAGGGTCTCTGCCCTGTGCACACAGCCTGGGTTTGCCTTTTTCCAGCCACCTTGCACAAAGTAACATTCCTGGCCCGCTTGTTTCCTTCTACCTTGTGATTCCTGGCTTAGACTGAACTGTCTCAGAGATGCCTTTGATCTCCACTACAGTGGCTGTAATTCCTGAAAGCTATTAGGACAAATTCAGCCCTTGGATTAGCCACATGCCTTGTTGCTTGTGTCCTGCCTTGACTAACAGGTTTTGACAAGGAAATTATCAGATCCATAGCCCTCAGATGAGATTGATTGAGAAAATGGGAAGCAGCTTCAAAGCACAAATGATTTATTGTCTCAAGAAACACAGGAGATCTTCAGGGGTGTTGAAGCCCATTATCCATATCTTACTTGGATAAGGTCAAGCTGTTTCAAGCTGATTACTCAGAGATTACATCAATGTGGATATGAATTTCATTTAGTTCTAATGAACTTCTAGTCTTTGGCTTTGCTCATCTCAAGTGCAGTGAACTTCACTTTTGAGTCAATGTTGGTTTTGTTTGATTTACATCACAGGACAATAATTTGAAGGCTCAGGACTAGATGTTTAATAAGTTGGTGTTTCATAGTGCTGTCAATAAACATGAGAAGATGAAAGTTACTACTAAGGTTTTGGATCGTGTTCTTCTGAGAGAAGCAACCTGGATTTAAAAACAAAACAAAACAAAAACCAATCAAACCAAAAAGTCTCAGAGCAAGGAAATGTGGAAATTGGACTCTGCTGTCAGGGTTTCCCATCACACTGCTCTGCTGCCCAAAGAGACGGGTCACTGCTCCCCTTAGAAACGAGCAGCACAATCCTGGGAAACCTGTACCTGTCACTCCAGACTGTCCTCCCAGCACATCATTCAGATCACCTGCCAGCACTGGCACTTCACAGGGGCAGAGAACTACTCTGGCAGGCTTGAAAATAACAGCAGCTTTTATTTAAGCTGGGCTTTTAACTTTCTTATTTAGGTATTAGAAAAAAACACCTTAAGCCAAGCTGGGAAAGTTTTCAGAATAACAATGGTTTCCCAATAGAAGCATTTGCACCTGAGGTTAAATTAATAAAATCATTAATATAAGTAATAAATTTTAGTAAATTCCATTCTTGCACTGTACAAATGCAGCAAAACAGGGATGGATCAGCTGCTTTCTGTCACATGAACATGACTTCAAAATCAAAGAGCTGTTGCTGAGAGGAATCAGGTCTCACATATCCAGGAAAGACACGAAATGCTTTTATAAGGTAGTAGGAGAGCATTAAAAAACATGATCTGTACAATCCCCAGACTGCTCAGTGGATTTTGGAGATGATGGGCACACACTGATCCGTGTCTGAACACAGACAGACCCCAAACATCCCCTGATCCTTGTTGGAACTCTTCTTGCCTCATCCCACTCCTGATGCATCTGCAGAAATATGCACAGGAGGAGGTACAGGAAGGAGGTGGGAGGAAAGAGTCGGAGAACAAAGAGTGATGGAGGACCTGGTGAGGGAGGCAGAAGAAATCATGAGGAGATGAAGAGACTGACAAAGTGGGGGGAGTTGAGAGAGATCAAAAAGCATGGATATTAAGAAAAATGAGGTGGATAAAGGAAAGACAGACAAAGACAGGTGGGTGAATGAAGAGTCTGAAAACATATCAGAGAGGAAAGGAAACAGATTGGAAATATGGGAAAGGAAATGTCATGGAAGAATATGTTCATGTCCAGAAGAGGAGGAAGACAAGCTGGGATGTCCCAGCTATAGAATAGGGGGAATAAGGAAAGGTAAAATACCCTGACTTTGTTGCAAACTCACAAGAATAGAAATTAAAAAGCCAAACGGTGAAAATAAAACACTGACTGAGATAAAGCTGAAAGAGAAGGACACGAACGTGCTCACGCCCCAAACTGCTGCCAGGGCTGGTACAGGGGATGCACACCGGGCTCCCTGCCAGCCCCCACCAGGCTCCCCTGCCACAGCTGAGTCTCATTTCAAAGCAGCACAGAACAAATCCCTGCGATTTCTCTCTTTTCTTAAATGAGAAAATGAATTACATCCCATAAATGTCTGTAACACAACAAGACGCAAACTCAGAGCTCCAAGGCTGGAAGAGAAGCTGAGAGCTGAATTTTGCCCTAATTCAGATAACAGCAGTGTGTGACAAATAGTTTTGCTTTTATGGGAAATTTAGACTAAGTTGGTTTAAGAAAGAGAAAAGAAAAATCATAACATTCTGAACTTGAGCTTCGGGAATGGAAGGAGAACAGCATTTTCAAAAGACAGGAAATTGCTGATGCTGTAAATTCCCCCACACATAAAATTTTGCCAGTGAAACTCTTTCACACGGAGAATTTGGTTGCTGTTAAAGTTTTTCGTGTCATAAAAATAAATTTTAACCACATTCCAACCCCCTAAAATTCAACCAGTTCCACTGCTGTGACATGTTTCACATCCATCACCCAACAAAAGTGCAGCAGCACAGAGAATGAGGGGAAAACATCTCAGAGCTTCAGAAATTCCCTTTGTCCATGCGTGCCTGTGTCCCTCCTGATGTTCTGGGTGTCTTCTCAGAGAAGCTTCTCCAAATATCACTCAGGGGTTTTTCCTCATCGTCTTCATGTCCAGCTGGTGCCTCTCAAGCATGTTTAGGTAACTCCCAGAAGTCCCATTCTGCCCCCCACGTGTGGCTGGATAAGTCTTTCCTTCCTGCAGGAACTCTGCTGGTGGGTAACACCCAAGCGTCCCAGGATCCAAGCTTTTTGGGAAAAGCACTGTGCATTTCCTTTAATAGGAAGAGGAATCTCCAGATGTTCTGCACTCAAAAATACTGCACGTCACAAACTATTAGTGCTTCAGTCTGAAGTAGTAAAAGAAGAAATATACTTTTGATATCTACTAAGTTCTGCAGTCTGTGGGTTGTGAGGATAGTTCCAGCTCCAAGGCAGCAATTCCCATGTTTTTTCCAAATGTTTCAAGTCCTGTAAAGTCACTTCATGTTACTTTAATATCAACTTTGTCACCTAAACTGCACCATTTGGAGACTGACTGAGAAAAAAAATTAGTAATAAAAAGACCTCCCAAGAGGTATTTTCCAACCCTGGAATAGTTCTGGTGAGACCCTCAGCACTGAAAAACACAGACTTGTTAATGCCACAGAGAAATGCAAAGGGGCTGCACTTGTATTTCATATCAACCCCAACCCCTCCATCAACTTTTATCCCAGGGCTGTAAAATCCAAACTGATCACTGGGCTTTGCAATTTCTCCCAAGCTGAAGCTTTTGGAGCAAACACGAGCAGCCCTGTCAGTGGCTTAAGAGCTCACTGATTCCTGAATTCCCCTCGTACAGAACCTACCAAGCAGGCATAAAATCCCCCCTCATGGCCCACAGGACACACACGTGGGCAGCCAGAAGTATCAGTGCACCTGGAGATGTGTAAATGAACCCTTGAAATCAGAGAGGGACATTGGGGACGTTCGGAATAACTGCAGATACTCAGGGAAACTCAGCTGGCCTTTGTAGGTGGCTTTATGAAGGTTAAGACAAAAAGCTTTTCCTCCAGTGTGTTTTGGATTTCGGTGGAGTTAATCAATGGCAAACTCCCCGCTCTCCTGCCTTGGGAAGGGCCAAGGAGCTGCTCGTTCAGATGCCCAGCACTCCCAGGGATCTTCCTAAGGAGCGAGGCTACCAGGCAGGGAATCACGCAGGGATGAGCCCCAGAGAGCACAGCAGATGGGGTTTTATCACCAGGCCGTCGCAGTTGTTCCCATTATCCACCCTTTTTCCACCTGAGTGGCAGGAAAACCTCAGCTGGAATCTCCTCTGCCCGAAGACGGCGGGACCAGATCCGTCCTGGCGGGTTTCAACCGGGAGGAAAAAGGAGGGGCTGAGGGTCAACTTTCCACTAGATATTTTATTTATTTTTTTTTTTTTCAGCGAGACAGCAAAGAGAGAAGGGAGGGGAAAAAGAAGAGAAAGGAGGACTGAAAAAAAAAAGATCAGAAATCGAAGCCGAATGGAGTGTCCATCCCCGTTAGAGCTGGGCAGATGCCCGCGCGGGGGATAAGGGCGGCGCGGCGGGGGCAGAGCCCGCTGCGGGGCGGCGGGACGGAGCAGCCCCGGGCCGGGCCGGGCGGTGGGACAGCGACACGGCGGCTTCGTGCTTCGGTAGGACCGACCCCGAAACCCCCCGAAACCCCGGGGATTTTACCTTCCCCGTCCGCCTCTCCCCCCCGCAGCGAGCGCGTTCCCTGCGGCGGGGATGGGGCTCCTTCCCCCCCACTCCCGCCCCGCTGAGCGCTCAAGTTTTCTAACTCTTAACTCTCCTATTTCACCTTCTTGCCCCTCTGTGTTTATTTGCTCCAGTTTTCCGTTCCATTTCCAATCCGTCTTTTCCAGCATTGCCTGCTATTCCGGTTGTTCCGATTCTCGTTGGTGTGTTTTTACCTCTTCAATCGTTTTTTGTTGTTGTGGCAAATTTTCGTTCGGTCTGCTTGTGACTTAAGTTTCATCCTGAAATTATTTAAAATGTGAAATTCTCTCTATACACTCTTTTATTATAAGCTTCGAACTTTAACAATGTACATTTCTAAAGCTGTGTTTTCAGCGTTCTAATCGACTAGCTGCATTAGTTTATTCCCCTAAGTGCAGTAAATTATAACAAAATAAATCTTCATTTTTCTGAAGCTTTCATAACTCCAGAAAGATTATAAGAGATTAGATGTTATTTATTTTATTATTTTATAATATCTCTTTTGAAACTGTACTTATTTTTCTGACTTGCCCCATAACTCCTCCCTAAAGCACATCACAAAAACTAATGCTACACTCCACATCTCCGATTGTTTAATCTCTCATTAATATTCTTAATATTCCGTATTTTTGTGCAATTCACCAAGCAACAGCTGCTTTGCACAGTTACCAAGATAGGGGATACAGAGATAATTTATGGTTGCTGTTTGCAACACCCCAGTTTCTCTTTCAACATCAATTTCTCCAGCACTTCTCTCAATTTTACAGCTCCTGGAGAACGAACCCTTCTATTGTTCATTTGATTGCATTCGTTATTTTCCTAAATGGATTTATTTCTTACTCTTCTCCGGATTTTTGTCTCCTTTCTCCCTGTTTCATTTCTCTGTCCGTATTTCTGGGTCTCTCCTTCTCGTGCCTTTCAGCTCGTTGTGTTTGTTCCGAAGCCCCCTCGGGGCTCTGCAGCACTTTTGGGGCATCTTTGGAATAATGAGAAACGCTCTGAGCGAGACAGGAAAGATCCTCAGAGCTGTTACCGGACTGGGGGGTCTGTCCCCCTCCTCCCTTCAGGATTCCATGCCTTTGGTTTGGATAATCTGGAGTCTCTCCCGTCTACATTTTGGGCAGTTCAATCAGTCTCTCTCAAAAAAAATCATCTTTTGATGCTTATTCGGGTTTGAGGGGGGATTTTTGTCATTTGGTTCTCGTAGTGGTTTGGGGCTTTATTTTGTTAGTTGGTTGGGTTTGGGTTTGGTTTTTTATGTTACTTAATTTTGGCTTTTTCCCCTCTGCCTTTCTAAATTTCAGAGTTTCCCTTCCCGCTGCATCTCCCCTTCCCCAGAGGAATTATTTCCTCCCCACCGAAACGGGCTCAGGAATCTCTCACCGCATTCTGCTCCAAGTGCTCAAATACGCAACTGATGACAGAGAGAACATTTCCCTCATTTAGCTTCCCTTTGGGGTTTTTTGTGCGCAGAAAAAAAACCCAATTCACTGAAAACTGAAGAATTTTGTCAGCTCGTCTAGATTTTTATCTTTAGAGTTCCCTGCAGTGGGTTATGCACAGACGCAGAGCTACAGGCATGAATTAGCCCCCTCCCAATTTTGCAGAGCAAGGACCTGCTGAAACCCTTGACGAAATAGGGTTAATATTAAATAATTAATTTAATTATTAGTTTACTTAAAATCATTAACCTCATTAACTGTGAATGCTCTTGTAGGTTGCTCTCGTAGAAGAAATATTGATTACCTTTAATTTTTCAGTTTTAACAACATCCTTTTTAAAAAACAAATGTAACAGGAAAAAATCCTGACTTGATTAATTCTTTTCTTTTCTTTTTTTTTTTTTTTTTTTTACAAATCACACTATTCCTCTTCAAACTTCTTTGACTCGTGTGGTTCAGCTTTTATTTCATTTGCGATAAGTGTGTTGAATGTGAGCGATGAGGAAGCAGAAGAAGGGAGCACTCACGCACCTTTTCCATTTGCTTCTCTCTGCTCATGCCACGCAAGAAAAGCCCAAAACTGCTGCATTCCCACCTGAAAATGATTGGGAAGGCATTACATTAATAATAGGATTTAATTAAGCACTTGAAATCCGCTCAACATGAGAATTTTAACTGGCCGCCAAGTCCCAAAGATGTTTTTGCCCTGGCAGTAGAAGTGCCCCGGTTAAAAACCTCCGGCCGTTCACACTCCGGGCTCTCTCTGCTCCCCCGCAGGGCACGAGCGGACACGGATTTTGCCCCGAGCTTTTCCAAGGTGTCCAGAGGGAGGCGTTTCCCGAGCCGGAGCAAAGCCGCTCGGATGCAGCTGCTGACGGCAGCAGGGATGCTCCTCGGGGATAATTCCCTCCGGGAACGCGGGGCTGGCAGCGGCATCCTCGCTCTTCTGGGGGTGGAAATGCGTTTGCTCAAGAGGAAAACTAAAAAAGGTGGCAAATCCTTCCCCTAAAAAGGGGAATTATCAGCCGTAACATCTGATAGGGGGAAATGAAGCTCCGTGCTCAGCACATCGACTTCGCTCCTGGCATCAATTAGGAGCACAACTTAAAGAATCTATACAGGCACTTTTGGGAGCCCAGACCAGGCACAGCCTACAAAGAGTTATTTCCTACCCTGCTTTTTACACCAAGTGGCAGAGAAGCAGCTTCAGGCTTCAGATAGCTGAGTACAATGCATGAAAAAATAAGTACACTGCAATAACTACCTCTCTCTCTCTATATATATATATATATGCCTAAATAATCCCTATGTATATATGATTTACAGTTTCACCCTGAGCTTGTTATCATTTGTATGCTGAATTTCAAAGCTTGTTTCACTGTATCCTCCTAAGATTTTAGAATGGGCTGCCTCTGACTCAATACCTGACACTCTGGGGATAAATAGGATTTCTTTTCCTTGACCTAAAGGGGTTTCAGAGGTATCAGAATTTAAAAAGAAAAATAACAAACCAAAAAACCCCCTTGGAAATAAGTGGAGAGGTGGGTCAGGTTGGTAGGAAAACTGTAGTGCCCTGACTGTAAAAGCAACAGCTTTGTCTCCAGGGTTTTGTGTGTCCCCAAAACTCCAGAGCTGAGGAGAAATCCCCGCTCTTGGCACAGACTCAGAGACTTGTAAGATGATAAATAAAACTGAAGGTCCAGTCATTAGTAAGCGCATAACACAGGCAATGATGCAATTGCCAGCGATTTTGCATAGAAGTTGTATTTATTAGCAAAAAAAATTAAATATATCCATTTTTATATATATATTTCAAGTTTCTATAGTAGATAAGTGTATCAGCCTTTGGGTAGATGGTCTAAGATGTTACTGGACCAGAACAGTCCAGATCCTGGAAATGTTTTGGACCTGGCTTCATCTCCTTGGAGCTTTGTCCCCTTGCTTGGAAACCCTTTTGTCACCCCACCCTCCCTCCAGCCCTGTGAGGAGCTGAGACACTCTGCATTTTCCCTTTGGGAATAAACGAGCTGAGCTTTGAGAGCTCTTTTTAGCCCTACTTTTCCATTCCTTTGATCTGTTTTTTATTTATCCAAACTCTTCCCACTCATCAGAGGTGTTCTTGGAGCATCTTCCTGACACAGCCACACCATTCTCACACAAACCTTGTCTCTCCTGTTGAAGTTGCTCCCATTTTCCCATTCAAGGGCTGCATTAACCCTTTTGAGAGCAGTGTCACACTGTGAGCTCCTTTCCACCACAGCTCCCAAACCCTTCTGCATTCCTGCTTCCCAGAACATTATTTCCCATCCCAAATGGACAACAAGCTTTTTTTTTTTTCCTTAGATGTTTGTCCATAGTTATTTCCTTCTTAGAACGTGCGTTGTTTCCCTATGGGCAGCTTATCAGTTAACACTTCCAGACATTTGCCTCCATCCTTTCTTCCCACTTCTGGGCCACACATGGATTTCCTTCCTTCCGTGAAAAGGCTGCAGCACTTTGCGGAGATAGTCCAGACCTCTCACTGTTCTTGTGGAGATGCCCAAGGCTGCTCCGATGTCTTTCCTCCATATGGGACAGGACATCTGAGTCCCTGATCCCAGGATTTTCCCCACACAGGCAGGAGCCACGCATTGATCTTACTCTTATTTTCCATTTCCTCATTCCTAAAGGGGCACATGGTTGCAGCAGATAAATTTGGCAGCTGCTTCACGCAGCTCCAACATCTCCAACCATTCTTGTGTTGTCTGTGCCACATGCAGGATAACATGACCTTGCCAGGATGTGGCAGGAATGTCCAGAAACTTCTGTCTCTCCCCCCAGTCACCAGTGACTGTGCCAGAAAGGTGTCCCCTCCCTGCCATTCAGCACTTCCAGCTGGGACAGGCCACCACGTGTCACCAACATGCAAAATGGTACCTTCAAGCAGAAATGGTTCTTATAAACAAGGATTAACCCTTCACTGAGGATGACAAGGATACAGGCAGGCAGAAGAGTAGGATATTTGGGAATTCCATTACACATGGACTTGACATTCTCTTTTAAATTTTACCTTTTAGCCACAGCCC
This sequence comes from Acropternis orthonyx, assembly GCA_035583155.1. Taxonomy (NCBI): domain Eukaryota; kingdom Metazoa; phylum Chordata; class Aves; order Passeriformes; family Rhinocryptidae; genus Acropternis; species Acropternis orthonyx. The sequence continues at coordinate 1,566,028 of JAWWEU010000053.1, read as the reverse complement.
CTCCAAGTTTCCCTTGGGCAGGTCCATCTGCCATCAGCTGAGCAGGAATTGCTGCCCTCTCCAAGGCATCCAAGGGAAGCAGGGAGCCCCTGAGGAGGCACCTCCCCAGCGGCCTGATCCCAGCCCTGTGCTGGAGCAGGAGCAGCCTCAGCACCTGGAGCAGGTAGGAGGCTGCAGAGCCTTGGATACAGCAGGATGGATGGGTGGGTGGATGGAGGGATGGATGGGTGGATAAGCACAGAGCTGCACCCCAGCTCCTGTGCATGCCCTGCCCAGTGGGAACCTCCACAGCTCCTGCTGCTCACTTTGCTTCCCACCCTCAGCAAACAGGGATCACATGGCTCTCAGCACCTCCCAGCCCCACCACTTTCCCTGCGCAATCCCTCTGTCCTCTGACTTTCAAGAAAGTTGCTTAAAATTTATCAGCAGGGAAAACCAGAGAGTGAATTTGTTTTGGTTTCAGCATCAGATATAAATTGACCATTGTTCTCATTTATCATGTTGCCACCGTGGCCAGAAGGATTATTGTTGCCCAAAGGATTTCAGAGGTGAAATCACCATCAGCCTCCACCTGTCACTGGGCAAATATTTCCTAACTCATATCCTATTTAAAATAAAAGAATTTTACCTCTTGGACACACTGATTATAACATAAAAACCAGTTTGTTCCTGAATATACAAACAAACAAACCCAAAATAAATAGGGAATACAAATAGGAATCTCCTGTACCCAGCCTCCATCCAGCCATGCACAGGAAGAGAAGGACTGTCCAAAAAGCATTGTCTCTTAATGGAAGCAATACACAAGCTCTTACAGGACAGCAAAGGGATAAGGATTTATACAAGTCTTTCTCTGGAAAGTGAAAATGGAGCGGGAGGAGTCTCACAGCTTCCTCATCCCCTAAAGACAGACACTCCACCAGTTCCCCTTCCTCACATGACTGTCATTCTAGAGGCAGTTCCACAGAGCTGGAAAGAATTATAACTTAGATTTCCCCCAAATTAGCTAGGAAAGACTTCAACATGCAGAAAATGAGGAACAGGCCAGAACACTTCTAGAATGACTTATGAAGTGCCCGAACTCCCAGTATGAATGCAGGAGTACATTTTCAAACAATCAGAGTCCTGTCCCCGAGCTTTAAACAACCCTAGGAGCAGAAAAACATGTAATTTTAAAAGGGTAAAATATTGTAAGAGGTTAATACTGTTAAAAATAAATCAGAATATTAGAACTACTTAAACACAGGAAGCAAAATGATACTCCTTAGAGGCAGCTTAAATTGCAAGCAGGGTCTGTGGAGTGCCCTGGAAATAACCCTCCTAATAAAACTATGCATCTAATACATGATAAACCCCCAGATATTCAAAGCACTTTGCCTTCCATCAGTCAATCAGAGGAAGGTGCTGAAGCTTTTTTTAACTCCAACAGTCTAAATAATTGGCACGAAATTGGCAGATGAACAGGAGCTTCTCATAATTGAGATGACCATTGAGAGAGGAAAGGATTCCTTCTCCTTCTAGTCCTTAGGGCAGGAATCCTTCTGGAATAGGCAGACTGAGTCATCCATCCACCCACCCATCCATCCATCCATCCATCCATCCATCCATCCATCCATCCATCCATCCATCCATCCATCCATCCACAACCCCACAGCTACACTCCACACTTGTGGAATCAGCTGCTCCTCCAAGGAATCTAAAAAGCCTGTTTAAAGGAGGTGCCAAGTGTTAAGCAGGTGAAGTTGCCCAGGAAAGCCCCACAGGGAGATAATTAGCACTAATTTAATGACTCCGTGGGCAATACAGCCCTTATGGGGGCATTGGCTGGACTCAGATCCCAGCAACTTCTTGGAGCAGAAGACAGAGAGCTTGATTAAAATTAATTCGAGTGGAGCAAGGAGATTATTTGGCAAAGTCAAGGTCACTGAGGGAGCACCACCTCTGCTTTCCATGAAAAACTAGAAAACTGAGCAGAAAAGCCTCTGGGTAACTGAAGGCTTGGGAGAGAAATCATTTATATTTAATGATTCGATGAGCTCAACCCACTCAGCTGAGCTGGGAAAACATCAGGAAACTACCAACTCATCCAAGAACCTCCCAGGAGGGAAAAAGAGAAAACAAAAGTATTTCTCACAGTGGAGAAGAAAACTTAGAAGGATTTGGCTCCTAGAAAGTGAAATAAGACAAATTTAAAGTAACAAATTACCAGACATGTTATCACTTGGTTTCATTAAGACTTAAGTAGTGAAATCCAGGCAAGGTCTGCAGCCTGCCATGGAAGAAATCCAACCATATGATAACAGTGGGTTCATTCCAGCTTCGCTCCCTCCTGAATATTTAGCAGCACATCATTTATCCAGTCCTGTTCTGGGGATTTCAGGCTCTTCTAAATCCATTGTAAACACACAAAAGAGCACAAGAGCCCTGGGACAAGAACCACATCATTCATCCTGGTCACTGCCAACAGGCAGAACAGTTGCTGACTCCTGATCCCTTTTTCCCTTGGGTGGAAAAACAGCTCCCATCAGCCAGAGCTGCTCCTCCTGGAATTGCTTCTGTCTACGTATTTCTATTATTAGTGTATTTTTAGCTTTAAAATTCACTCCATCCTCAGTGGTGGCACCTAAGGTCTGTATGGAAGGTGAGACAAGGATCACACTGGATGGTACCCAAGGAGGGGGAGGTAGTTTTGTCTGGATTTTGTGCTGTTTTTGTAATCTGTGTTAATTTTGAATATGAGAAGTGTCATAGCAGACCAGCTGTCAGACACACATCTAATTCATCCCTAAACATCCCTGACTTTGGAGACTGAATAATTATCTCCAGGCAAGCCATGGCAGTGCTTCCCTACCCTGAACATGGGAAATGCTTCCCTTATGTCTTGTCTCAACCTTTCCACCTGTAATCCAAACCCCTTCTTGTTGTCCTGTCCATCCTGGACAAAGAGCACAGCACCTGAGCAGGGATGGCTCCAAAGGGCAGTGGGATGGAGGGGAGCAAGAAGCATCATTTATCCTGAGTTAGAATAACTGTGATGGACAAGTTTTTCACCTATTTGGACTTTTCCTTTTCAGTCTGAACTTGGTTATCTCTGAATTCCATCAGGTCTTGGCTCCCACTGTCATAAAGTGTGATTCTTGCCCTTTTGACCTGGAATCTGAGCTATGATGGCACAGCTAAAGGTCCTCAAGAAGGATATTTGTTTCCTTCATTTTCAGCCCATCCAAGCTCAAGTGGTTTTGGTTAAACAGTCTGATATGGGCCTAATTATGGGGTTTTTGGTAAACGGGTGTAGCTGTGAGAAGGAAAACACACAGGGTGGTGGTTTGAAAGAGTCTGTGCTGAGCTGTCCTTCCCTCACACACACAGAATTAAAATCTACCGTATTTATACATATCCACATAACAATCTTTACTGTGCAGTGACCCCACACTGGAGCAGATTTCCCAGAGAGGGTGTGGAGTCTCCCTCACTGGAGATATTCAAGAAGCACCTGGACACAGTCCTGAGCCATGTGCTTGAGCAGGGAAGTTGGACCAAGATGACCCACTGTAGTCCCTTCCAACCTTACCCAGGCTGTGAATAATACACAGCATCTGTAGATTGGGGGTTAAATAAATACAAGCCCAATTAGAGCTGTTGTTGCATATTCCTGGCTGTGCTTGTTTAAAGGTAAACCAGCAGGAGGAATGAATCCAACTCACAAACAGATTGCAAGTCAGAATTACAGTTTAGTAAAAAGATCACAGTAAGTACAAGGGTACAGAGGAGAAAGACCGTTTAACCCACAAAAACAAGTGTGTAACCCAGCACCCCTGGGGTACAAACAGAATAGTGATTGACAGCCCCTGTGCTGAGCCCCACCTGGGCCTCCTAAGCACAAAGTAAGAGGAAATAAAGAACCTCTCAGTGAGGATGATGGTCACGGTCCGGTCAAGAGTGGTGGTCACAGTCCCGCTGAGGGTCTGGTTCTCCTCTGGATCAGACCAGCAGGTCACAGTCCCAAAACCTCAGTTTATATATGCTTAGGCTCAGGTGGGAGTGCCCAGTACCTCCCCAAGGGTGGGGAGTTTCACA
>JAWWEU010000053.1:1543419-1561851 GCA_035583155.1 Acropternis orthonyx | reverse complement strand
AGCAGTTCATGAGGGGGCCAGGTGGAACTCTTTTCTATGGGGCATGCAGTCTCTTCCCTGGTTCCACGGTTGAAAAAAGAGAGAGAAGGTGATCCCTCTGAGGTGCAGGGTTGGTAGATGAAAGAAAAATATCCCAGATTTTAAATCCGTAACACTGGCAAATCCCAATCTTTTTAGACTGGCTGTTGTGCCTTGTCTGCCTTCCCAACTGCTCAGTAGCCACCAAGAAGCCCCAAGAAGTTGCAGGCCATAGGAAGGGTTGATGCAAAGAAAAGGAGGGGATTTTACAAGTTCGTCTGAGCGCATCAGACACAGATGAAGGTCAAACTTCTTCCATTGACTATTCCTACCGCCAACAGACTTTGGAGGACACCCTCAGTTTCATACTGATGTTTCTGTGATATATACACGCTGTGGGATCCTCAAAGGTGTGAAAGCTACAAAGGCCCCACATGTAGAGAACATCAACCACCCACAGCTTGAGCGCTGTGTCCTCCTGGGATTGAGGACACTGGGTTTGGATCACTCCATTCCCCCAGTGTTGGGTGGCTGTGCTCCTGTAGAATCCAAGGATTCCTCCAGGATGTGAGGTGGGCAGGCCCTGGCACAGGGTGCCCAGAGAAGCTGTGGCTGCCCCATCCCTGGCAGTGTCCAAGGTCAGGTTGCTCCAGCCTGGGCTAGTGGAAGGTGTCCCTGCCCAGGGCAGGGAGTGGCACTGAATGAGCCTTAAGGTCCCTCCCAACCCAAACCATTCTGGGATCCTGTGAACTGAGTTTGCTACAGAGATGGAACCTGCCTCAGATGCTCTAAGAATTACCTTCCTTTTTCAAAATAAGGAAGGAAGTTTGAAAAAATTTTCACTACAGCTCATTTTACTCTTACTGAAAATACTATAAAAGAGTTGGGTGCCATCAAGGAATCGAGGGAAGGGTGTGTGTCAGTAAGATGCTTTTAGGTGTAACAACAGTGTGCAAGTATCAAAAAATGCAGAATATTTGACCCCTGAAGCACCACTTCTAGCCATAGAAACAGACCCTTTGACTGGTAATATTCAGATTTACCACAAGTATAAAGAAAATGTTCTCACATTTGCAACCAATGTGTGTGAGGGAATGGAATCCATCACCAGTTTCCATGCTGAGCCGTGGCAGGTGGAGCATAAAGAAATGGGGGGTGTAGGACAGGATCACTGGATCACAAGTTACCTCAAACAATGCCATTTTGTAATAATTTTATTGCTCTTTGCTGGCTTTCATTTTAATTGAAATGCATTTTTGCTCCCCGTGGGTGACCAGAATTGGACAGGATACTCTAAATGAGGACCAGAATGTGCTTACAATGGTAAATGCTTTCATATTTCAGTTACAAATACCTCTCTTGATACAGCCTACAACTGAATTTGCTTTTTTCCCAGCTGCATCCCATTCTCACTCTTGCTCATGCTGTGATCAATACAGCCAGTTCCCCTTCTATCAGCTGAGATCCACAAGTCATTAACTTCAGGAATTACTTTTTGCTCTCCAGCTCAAGTGTTTGAACTTGGCCTCTGCACTGTTGCATCTCATCCAGTTTCACTGTTTCATTCCTCGGGATTATCCAGCTGGAGATGCTGAGGGCAAGGTAGGAACACAATAAAAAAGTGCAAAGCAGGAAGAACTAAATGCATGAAAGGTGAGAAAAATTTGTCCAAAGGGAGTTCTGAGTCAAAAGCAACAGGTTGCTGAAAATGAGAGCAAACAAAAAGCAGGACCAGAAAACAGTAATAAAAAGAGAAGTGAAGCAAGAAGGGGGGATTGAGTTCAGTAACTGAAAAAGGTTATGGTTAGGACAGCACAGAAACTACAGACTGCAGCGAACACCACAGGAGCTTCTCTAGTGCTCCTGTCTGTGTACAGCAAATGAAATTCAGCTCAGGGAACTGATTGTGGGGCTGGTGTGGAGAAAGCAGAGAGCAGACAGTGCCCCTTGGGCTGGGCCTGCACCTGGGAGTGCCAGAAAATACACAGAGGACCAGGGATAAGAGTCTGGGAGAAAGAACCAAAGGAATGGGAATTAGCAGAGAAAAGATCTCCAATGCCACTTGCAAGTTTGGCTTTGGCCAGTTGACTTTGGCCAACGTTGAATCCTCGTTCTCGATAGAAGACGAAAAGAAACAGCAATTTGGATGTAGCACCCTGGCTTCCCACAGGAATTGGAGTCCTAGAAAGTCATGTCATTTTTTTTGTTTAAACACAAGTTAAGGTTGCACCATTTTATCCAGGAGAACAAGGATTTAACCCCATTTTGTCAGAGGGGAAAGCTGAGCTCCTGCAGCCCCAGCAGGGAGGGAGTGGGTGTCCTGCTGTCCCACCACGCTCTGGGCAGATGGTTGGAATCCAGGAGTGAAAGGGATGTGACCACGCAGCTTCACTTGCAGCTTTGCCTCCAGGGTCATTCCTGGAAAGCCTAAGGGAAAACATGAAGGCTGGAGGGGATTAGGTAGAGGTATTAGAGGAAAACTGTAAAAATAACTTCAACTATTACCTTAAAAGAGAAAAGATTTGTACCTAAATTTGTTTTAAGCCTGAAAAAGTTACTTTTGAGCTACAGACATGATTATCTTCATAGATACCACATGGACCAGGTTTTAACCAAACTGAGACCCGAGCACAACTGAGTGCTCTGCATTTTTTCAAACAAGACAAAATGCAAAGGTAGAACGTGAAATAACAACTGAAGTATGAGATTGGAACACTCCTGAAACACAGAACCTGCTTCCCACAGTCCTGGGCAATTTTTAAGGAGTGAATCAGGGAAGTTAGACTGGAAGATGCCCAGAATCAAGGGCACAAGTGGGACAATCCAAGAGCAACATTTATCCTGGCTCTTGACTAACACAGAACAGATATTGGGGTGGAAATCAAGACTCATTGACTCACAGAGGAGTAACCACGTTCAGAACAAACACAGCAGCTCTCGTGGTTTGTGTGAAAGCATTTGGGCAATGATCACTGGAGTTCTGTACAGGAGATCCAGGGACAGGTTAATCTGGATTCCTGATTCAGTGTCAAAACTCGTCGGTGAGTGGGGAATGAGCCCTGCATTCCAAGCTTCCAGAACAGCTGAGTTTGGCAGAACTGGAACGCTGGGACAATTATAAATCAAGTGGAGTGAACTACTGAACTGCAAACCCTGCAGAGATCCATCCCTGCAAGCACAGGCAAACAGTAGGAGGGGCAGCAGCCACCAAAGTTCTCTCCAGGCAAGGGAGTGCTGTTTATTGTTCTGCATCTCACTGTGCTGAAGAAAAGAGGAAAACAGAGCGTTTTGAGGATTATGACCAGTAGCAGATAGGGATATGTGGGATACCTCCTCCCTAAGGGCAAAGCTGTTTGTGCTGACCCTGCCCTGAAGGTCAAGTGGAGGGGATGGGGATGTCCCTTAGTGAGAAACACCCTTCCCCTGACACTGTTGTGGGTGGTGCATCATCACCTACCAAAGGGGGAAAGATTGGGAAGCCTTTGGAAACTGAGCCTCCTGGGCAATCCCAGAGGAGCCCGTCACCTCAGGCTCATCAGGCTGTACAAAGCAGCCTGTCTGGGTCCCCCTCCAGCCCCAGGAACAGTCAGTCACAAATGCCAAGCTGGGCTTCCAAAATATGAACAGATCTGAATGCTGAGGAGAACATTCCCTGATGCAGGGATAGAATAGAATCCCACAATGGTTTGGGTTGGAACGGGCCTTAGAGATGATCTTGTTCCCACCCCCTGCCATGGGCAGGGACACCTCCCTCTAGGCCAGGTTGCTCAGGGTCCCATCCAACCTGCCCTTGGACACTTCCAGCGATCATCCCCATATGTGGGAAATTAGAAATTCCTGGATTTGTTCTTTTGGATGTGCTCAAGAATTTGCCCTTTGCATTTGCAATGCATGAAAATCTGATCCCCAGATGGTCTAAGACAGAGGAACAGAAACATACTGTTGTTTTCCTTCTCTTTCTTCCAAGGGCCCACCTCAACACACAAAGGCCAAGCCTAACCCAGCTGGAGCTCAGCTTGTGGTGAGTGTGTTTGCCTTCTGCAGAGTCGTATTTTGATAACAAAATCAAAGTGCTATAAAACGTAGATAAAACTTTATATACAAAGCTCCCACTCAACCTTTCTCATACTTTAACAGGCAAGGGCCGATGTGCTGTGTGGGGATGGCAAAGGGCTGCCCAGGGGACCATGGGAGGACACGGGAAGGGGATGGAGGAATTCAGGTGTCCACCCAAACACCAAACACTCCCTGCAAGGTTTGGCCCTATCGTTGTTCCCCCAGAAGCCCAGAGGAGCACGAGAGGTCTGTACCAAAAAGGGCCCGAAGATTACCAGCCCATACCCCCAACACTGAATGAAATCCAGTGGGATTCAGGTTAGACCCCAAGCAGGGCCTCCAGAGACTTTTGCCTGCATCAAGTTTAATTTAGATTATTTTGCGGTTCGAGGATGAGTAGCAGCTATTTCTGTGTGTTACTCGTGTTTTTACATCCTGACAATGCCCTTTAAAGCCTTACAGAGCCCCTGTCTTTGCTGTGCATTCTGTGCAGTCAATCCAACCCTGCTGTTAGGACATTTGTAAAGCCAAGGAAGCTCCGTGGCTCGGGCCAGCAGGGCACTGCCTGGAGCACTGGCCATTCCCATTTTTCTCATGGAAAGGTCATTCCTTTCCCTCCAAATGCCCCTTAACGCACCACTGCCCTGTTTACTGCCATTCCCTTGCTGGAACCCGCTGGCTGAGGTGGGACTGAGACTGGACAGCACAGGTCAAGGTGATCATGAAATTCCCTCAGAAGATTCCCAGGCATCCTATTAATGTCCACATTTAATTTCTTAACGTTTTCAGTCTCTCACCATCGTAAAATCTCAACATCTTTCAAGGCATCCACTATTTACTGATTTTTTTCCCTTGCATTCCCTCTTCCTGCCATACCCTGTGGTTTTGTGGGCATGGTGGAATTCTCTCAAAGATTGGACTTGATGGTCTTGGAGGTCTTTTCCAACCTTAATGACTCTGTGATCCTTTCCAAAGCAGCATCTCAGCAGCAGAGTGTTAAAAGAAGTTTTGTCGGCAACTTACTGAGAGCTGCAACACAGTTTTCTCTATTTTATAAGTCTTTGTTCACCTACTTTACCACCTCATTTTTCCAAGCAGCTGCTTTCAGCTCTTTCTAACGATGCTGAGTTATTTATGAGTTGGTCCAAATTTGCCAGACCTTCTAAGAAAAATTCAACTTGTCCCATCCAGTGTTTATGGCAGAATATTGTGTGAATGTCTCACACTGTTCACTGTTGTTGGATGAAGACAAATCTCTGAACAGAGTGAAATCAGCTGTGACGAGAAAAGAATTTCCCTCAAAAGCATTGAATATACAGAGTGTTTCTGGGGCAATCAAATTTCCATGGAGACTTTTAACATGACATCCCAAAAAATCCACTAAAAAGGGGGGGAAAAGGCTGTTTCCCATCATCTGTCATTTTCCAAATTTATATTCAGGGAGAATGTTTGAGAAAGCCAACAACTGATTAAAATACCTTATTTACATATGAAAAATAAGAAGCCAAAGCAGAGAGGAAATGGCACAGGAAAGGGCACTCTGATGACAGTCAACAAACTTTCGAATGTCTGCCTTCGGTTTGGTTTTAGATGTAATTCTGTCATTCCCTGGACAATCAAGGCCACATCCACATGTTCACTATTTCCATACATAATTTGCTGAACTGCAAGTTCAGTGTTTAAATTTCAGTGCTGGGAAAAGGCCCCATAATCAGCAATTTAAAAATCCTGTGTTAAAATTCTCATGCATTTTAGCATCACTAAAGCAATAAATTGGAACCCTCTTCAGATACTACTATTAAATCAATCTACTTCCCCATTGTTATGAGCTCAAAAGGAAAATAGACTCTTTCAAATGTAAGTGTTCAGAGAAACCAGATGTGAAGCTTGCTGGAGGTAAGGAAAACAGTTTGATTGCTTTAATCAGCCTCTGATGAGTCCCAGAAGGAAAATCAGGAAAATAATGAGCCAAATGGAAAAGTAGGCTTCTCTTTAATTATAGGGAGCGGGGGGGAACCCAAAAAAAACCCAAACAAAAAGACCCACACTGAGGCAAGGGTTTTGCAATATGACACAAAAGATGAAACTCAAGACGGATCACAGAGTCCCCTGAGCTGGAAGGGACCCACATGTGTCTGAGAGCGCTGTCCAAACGCTCCTGGAGCTCTGGCAGGTCTGGGATTGGGAGCACCTTTTAACTCACCTTCACTTCTGATGCCACCTTCCCCCTCTTTGTCCTCTCCCTGGGCTCAGCTGCACAGCTCTCAGCCCACCCTGCCCCAAGTGCTGTACAATTCCTGCCACCCAAGCGCTTTGGGCTAAGAGCCCCCGCGAGCACAAGGACTCCGAGCAGCCAGGGGTGCGTTTACACCCCAGCAGGTGCTCAGGTGTCCCTTCTGGAGTGAAGGGCTGCAGGCTGGAAAATGTTCCTGGTTGCTCAGGCACGACCCCAGCACTGGCAGCTCTGCTGAGCTAAAGGTGTGGGAGCAGCACAGACACGGATCTGCTCCCAACACCACGGCTGTGTTTCAGAGCAGATCCCACATCCCGGCTTCAAAAGCTGCTTTAAAAAGCTCAATCTCCAGCCTGAACACCACCATGGGCAAAGCAAAGCAGCTTCAGCTCACAGCTCGCTCTCTTCTCTCCAGCCCTGGGAGGGGAAAGGATTAGAACCCAAATATCTGCATCAACCTGCCACAGACAAGCCCTGTGTGTGGAATCATGGAGCAGATTGGGTTGGAAGTGACTTTAAATGTCATTTAGTCCAACCCCCCTGCCATGGGCAGGGACATCTTCAGCTAAACCAGGCTGACCAACGCCCCTCAGCCTGACCTTGGATATTCCCTGGGATAGAGCATCACCATTTAGCTGTGGTTTACCACCCTCCCTGTAAAAATCTCCTCCCTTCCCTGTCTGCCCAGATACAGAAAAAACAGCAAACTTAAATGGTCAGCAGCTTAAGATTTTTAGGCATTATATTATATTTGACCAAGTGCATATTTGGAACACACAGAGAAGCTTTTGGGCACACCAGCCATTATTCAGCTCTTTTATGAATTTTAAGCGTGAGTACGAATATCACCAGGGATAGACAGGTTGGGAAAATCAGGTGCATGAAAAGAAATTCTAATGTTGGCCTGGATGGTTATGGCTATGACCTGAAAGGTTTTCTACATATACAGCTATGTGACAGAGCAGTTGTTAGGGAGCACCAAGAAATCCCACTGAGCTTTGGACACCTTTTGTGAAAGGAGATGGGAAAAAGCCAAGGAAAGGGTATTCTAAACAGAAGGAAAAGACCAGGGTAGGATCCTGACTTAGCAAATATTTCCACATACTTCTATTCTACATCAGCAGTTGCCACAGGCAAGGGCTGAACTTCAGTGGAAGAGTTTGCAAGATCAGAGTGTGTAAGGAATGAACACAGACACACATTCTTGGTTCTTTACTAAATTGCAGTGGCTGAAAACTCAAGGTCATGATTTTACCATCACTACAAACAGTATGAGAAGACTTGTTCCTTTTGATTATTGTAATTTCTGTTTTCTCCTCAATAGGATGTACTTTCTTCTCCAGCAGGTGAGTTGGGATCAAAGTAAAGACTCCTCCCATCTCATTTCAGAGATTTCAAATCAGTTCGTTTTACCCACAGCCTTGACTGTGGCCAAGCTGGGTCTGAACTTTCACCCCAGCTTTGAACGGCCCCCGCGGTGTCTCGTTGGAAATCCAGGCACAGCCCTCCCTTGCCGAGGTTTAATCCCCCTGGAAAACTCCCGGCTCTGTTTCAGCTGCAGCTTGTGCAGGTGTCTGAACCACACAGGACCCAACATGTGCTCCCCTGCAAATCCCACTGGAGTCCTGATAGATCTGGGAGGGAATCATAGAAACACAGAAGGGTTTGGGTGGGAAGGGACCTTAAAGATCACCCAGTTCCAACATGGGCAGGGACACCTCCCACCAGCCCAGGTTGCTCCAAGCCCTGTCCACCCTGGCTTTGGACACTTCCAGGGATGGGGCAGCCACAGCTTCTCTGGGCAACCTGTGCCAGGGCCTCACTACCCTCTGAGTAAAGAACTTCTTCCTAATATCCAACCTAAATATCCCTCTTTTTACTTTAAAACCATCCTTTCTTGTCCTATCACCTTCTGCCCATGTAAAAAGTTGGTCTCCCTCTTTTTTCTAAGCCTGTTTAGGCACTGGAAGAGACTCTCAGCTCCCCCTGGAGCATCTCTCCTCCAGGCTGAACATGCCCAGCTCTCCCAGCCTGGCTCCAGGGCAGAGGGGAATCTCCCCTGGCACAGCCACAGCCCCCAGTGAGAGCAGCACCCACACCCCCAGCACTGATTTGTCCACCAGCACGGCCTGTCAAAGAGACAATTTTAGGACTGAGCCCAAACACTTGGAATTAGAAGCATACTATTCACCACCTCTCAGGGAGCAAAGGGGGCTATAAAAGCAGGTGTAGAACACACTCTGTGCAGCAGCAGTGACCAGTCTGGAGCCTTTCCAAGGCAGAAGCTCTTCATCTTTTAACTCTCCACAATGAAGTCATCAATCAGATGAATGGCTTGCAACATTTGGTTTCACTCCCTCCTTTTACAGCTACCAGTAGCTTTTTCCCTGACAAAAGGCTACCCATAAATCTGACAGTGCCCCTGTGGGAAGGCTCCCATAACTCTGACGCAGCCTCAAAATAACGCCCATGGACATAAAAATCAACTTGGAAATACAACAGTGCAAGGAATCGACAGGAAGAGGAGCCCAGGCTGGTGGCACTCGGTGTGCCCCGCGCTGCGTCACCGGGCTGGCAGTGCCACCTGAGGTGAACAGCCACACTCTGCTCAGGTTCCTCCACAAATATCCTCAAATCCCACAGGCTCTGGCACATCCTACCAGTTGCTCTGTGCTTGCTGAGGCCCATAAACCCTTCGCAGCACTGGGTGTTTTACAGCTCGCTGTGATTCACTGCAGGATCGGAGCAGCCGCTCTCGGGGTTATTTGCAAGAGGAGAGCACTAATGGGAAAAACAGTTTGTGGGGTTTTTATAAAATGTTATTATTCTTCTATGTGTTCTAGCACTAATTTGTAAACAAGACTTTCTGGGGAAAAAAAATCTGATGGAGTGATTGAGCTTCTGCCCTTGGTCATAAAACTCATCTGGGAGAACTCCTGCATCCCATGGGAAAACAAACCTGCTGAGAAAAGAATCAGGCAGAAAACACTGCCCAGGAGAGTTCTGTTTGACACAGCATTTGCCCACACTGACAGCTACAAACTCAGGTATCCTGGGGCGAGAGACAAAGTGCTGGAAGGATAGGAACTGTCAAAGTTTTGTAGCTACAGCTGCAGAAGGTGACAGAAAAACATCGCTGAGGGTTCCTGTCCTTGCATTCCTCCACCTGCAGGTTTTGACCGGCTTTGGTTCCCATGACCACAGAATTTCTCCAGCCCACGATGGAAAGGAAGAACCTGTTCCTCAGCCTCCTGCTCTGCTGCAGCTTGCTCAGAGCTGCTGATTCCCACATGGTCGCTGAAGAGGAGACAGAATGCAGCCTGACCAGGAGCAGCAGGATGGACCTCTCAGACCTCCCACCCATCTCCATAGTAGGTGAGTAAAATGTGCCATTTGGTGCCCAATCAACAGGATTTGCAGAAAATGCAGTTGTTGGTTCCTATGGATTGTTTGGATCACATTGCAATGTCATACAACTGCCTTAGTGCAGAGCTGTTGGGGCTACAGCACCTCAACATAGAGGAAAAAATTAATTATCATCATCATCACCTTTTAGTTTTACAGATTTCAGTTCAGGTCCCATCATACTGCAGGTCTGCTTATATTGAAAGGTTTTTCTGCTAATATGGGCAAATAACCTTCCTTTGAAAATCTCATGTGTATAGAAGAAATTAGTATAATGGGGGGATTTTTTAAGGATCTGCTCTTGTGGTAGAGAAATCAACAGGACTAAAGGTATTAATATAAGCTCAGTTTACTTGGTTTTTAACCATGGGAAGAAAAGAGCACTGCGAGGAGAGCCAGGGGCCATCTATTGGCCCAAGCCAGGCCCAGCTCTGTCCCTGCTCTTACTCTGTCCTCTTGGGGAAGAGCCTTGTTAGGGCAAAGCTTCACCTTTTTCTTCACAAAATATTTTTCCTTGTGTCTGCCCTAATTTGCACCAACTTCTCCTTTCAAGAAATAAGTATTTGGAGATAATTAGGTGCAGAACACCATCCATATGTGTCAAAATATTAATAATTAAAAAAAAAAAATGAAGCCTCTCTTGTTTAGCTCCTTTCTACAGGCTTTTAGGGCTTTTGCTGAAAGCAGTTTTTTTCCTACCTTGTTTCCTGTATTTTCTCAGGGCTCTTACTCAGGACACCATTTCTTTAAGGAAAAACAGTTGCCCTGCACTTGCATTTCTAAGGAAATCCGAACCTCTGAATGCTGAGTTAACTCAGAGCTGTTTAACTGCAAGTTTTGTAAAGCTTGTGCTGCTCTGCAGCCTCCCGAGCTGTGCCATTTCATGGTCCCTGTGACCCTCAGCACCTGCAGTCTCACATTTCCAATATGTTTGTTGACTCCAGTTAAAATCAGAGAGATAAAATGCAGTCCCTGCAGTTGATTTCTCTTCTCACAAAAGTCAGCCCATGCTTTAAACATGCCAGACATGTTGTCTCATGGCATGTGGAAGTGTCCAAGGCCAGGCTGGAAGGGGCTTGGTGGGAGGTGTCCCTGCCCATGGCAGGGGGTGGCACTGGATGGGCTTTAAGGTCCCTTCCCACCCAAAGCATTCTTGGATTCTGTGAACTGAGTTTACTGCGGACATGGCACATGTCCCAGATACTCTCAGAATTGCCTTCCTTGTTCAAAATAAAAAGGGAAGCTTGGAGTGATTTTCCCTACAGCTCATTTTAAGTTTTTAGGTCCCAAACTATTCCATGATTCTGTGAGGATTCCCTGCTATCCCTTTGCCAACAGACACCCCAGACAGCAAAGATTCCCTGGTGCTGCCAGACCCTTTTGCTCTGGGGGTCTCTGCAGTGCCCCCCAAAGCCCTCCCTCCCTCCCTGCCCTGTTTGGTTGCCTGCAAGGGGCACCTCCTCCCTCAGGGCAGAGTATCCCGTATCCTCCCCATGGCACATTCTGCTCCCCCATTTCCCAGGCAGCAGAGGGATGAAGCAATGAGCCAGGGGCAGAGGAGGAATCCCCAGCAGGCTGGCAGGCTGAGTCTGAGCCAGCAGCACAACCTCCAGCTCCCCTCTGCATCCCTGCTGCTACATCCAGTGTCCATTCCTACAAACAGAAGGAACAGTTGGCACTGGAAATGCAGGAATCGTTCAAAAAAGCCCATCTTGGCAAACACTCACCCCTTTTGTAGTCACAGCAATCCAGACAACCCTGTGCAAATGCACCACACAAAGTCAAATTCAGGTAGAATTAAATTACTTACAAGCATCTCAGTTACTGTCAGAAAGGTTCAAAGGGCAGAATAACAAAGAACACTCGATATTCCAGCTGGAACTCGATCCAAGTCACTCATCCTAATTAGTGCAATGCCTTTATTAAGGCTTGTCTTTATTAAGTGACAATAACTTTGTGTGCTTGAAGTACAGGTTTCCCTGCCCACTGCTTAGAGCCACATAACCCTTACTACAAAAATACATGATTACTAAATGAAACCCCTCAAACCAGCCCAAAATGTTTCTTCTTCGTTCTGTAACTCTGTAAATGCCAGCAATTAGTGAACATTCTAAAGGATATTGATAGGGAATCCTGGAATGGATGAGGAGTCACCATTCACCAGGGGGGAACATGGGCATTTTTTTTTACCCCAGGCATTTATTAATACAGATAGTGCTTCTTACAAAACTCACAAACACAGAATAAAGGTATGAAAAATATCATACCAGGCTGGGGAGCTGGGAAAAAGGTATGAAAAATATCATACCAGGCTGGGGAGCTGGGAGGTGTCTCACACTTTAACAGCCTTGCTGTGTTAGAGGCCAAGACAAACCTTAGTCATGGAATTTATAAATAGTTCTAAATACATTAAAATAACTATTATAGTGATAAATATATATCATAATCAAAGTTAGAGGCACATGAATGAAACACCTTCAAAAGTGATATTTTCTAAAACAAATGGTGGGTGGAGAAGGAGCAAAGAACTGCAAATGAAAGGTGGCATCACGCAGATGCAGAGTTTATACCAAACCAGCAGAGTTTTGCTTGTGAAAACCAGAGTGCACTTCTTAATTCCTTCCAAAATGATGCATCCAACACCACCTTTCAACAGAAAAAAGCACAGAATCCCAAAGATTTTTCCTATTTCTATGCACATGACTAATGTGCAGGGTACTTCACCTTCTACACAGAGACATTTAGTTCTCTGAATCTATCCCATCTACCAAGCAAAGTGAAAAGAATTCCCCCCTAAAATACAAATATCAGTGCTCTCCTGCTTTGCACAAGCAGCAGAGACAACGAGAGCTCAGACAGGCTGTGCATGAGACGAACACCTTCACTGGAAACCACGCAGGGAGGAGGTGCAGGGCGGGTTACCTGCCTTCTCTCACCCCAAAACAGCATTCTCTCAATGAAACAACGTGCTGGAAAACCGGTTTCATATTTTGTTGTGCTATTCTCATTGAAGATTTAACTAGAAGATCCCAGAAAGTCAGCAGGAAAGAGGCAGAGAACAAGAAATCTTCTAAGGTAGGTGGTTGCTCAGAAAACTTTGTAGAATTAGAACGGTTTGTTACTTCCAGAGTTGCCCTCGGTGCATTCAATTGCAGGGCTTTTACTGCCACTTAAATCATTTACACACAGTTTGAAGCTCCAAATACTATAAAAACACATGAAAAATAGTAATGGTGGAAAGAAAACCAGAAGCTGTGGCTGCCCCCATCCCTGGGAGTGTCCGAGGCCAGGTTGGATGGGGCTTGGAGCAAACTGGGCTGGTGGGAGGTGTCCCTGCCCGTGGCAGGGGGTGGAACTGGATGGACCTTAAAGATCCCTTCCCATCCAAAGTATCCCAGAACTCCAAGTTACAAACGTGCTCAGGGTGCCTGTCCTGGCAGGCTCCAGGGACCCCTCCCAGGTGCCAGGCACAACCCAAAGCTTCCCAGTCACAGGCAGAGGAGCCTCCCTGGGGAGGCTGAGGGGTCTTCTCCAGGTCGCTCAGCTGTGTGTGCAGCCAGGGATTGCCCTGGATGAGGGATCACTGAGCCCCAAAGGCAGCCTGACAGACCAGCCACGTGAGGGGCAGCACTGCCAGGTCACCTCCCTGCTCTCCCAAGCCCAGGAAACCAGGAAGTCCCATCCCCACTGACCGACAGGGAGGTTTCACTCTTCCATTTGAAGAGTCTGGGGACCCAAGTGTAACACTTTTATTGGTTTCACTGATAACTTCATCATCTCTGTACATTTTTCCATGCCTTTCTTCACTGCTGTCACAGTCTGCCCTACAGAGCATTTTCCAACCCTCTGTCCAGCCTCGGTCAAAGGAGGGGCCTCACAAGGCTTATCATTTTGCTCAGAAGGTTGCTCTCAAGCCCCCCTTTCCCACGATCCAGTCCCACCCCGCCTCTGTATTGCTAATCCAGGTCTCACTGCCAGCATTTTCCTCCCCTCAGGCCAGACCCCACTCTGTGCCCCCTCTTTACCTCTGTGACCCCTCCTCACTTTACACTTCTGTGAATTCCCATTTTTTCGGTCTTCTAGAAAAACTCCGAGCGCAAGACGCCTCCAAAACCAAGGCCCCCCCCGGCTGCCAACTGTGTGCCAACCTTCAAGTCCTGCAAACCCCACCTGAATTCCTGCTGCCACTTCTGTGCTCTGTGCAAGTGCCGGATTTTTCAGACCATCTGCCAGTGCCTGATGTTGAACCCCAAGTGCTAAAGCCAAGCTGGACACACCGTGAGGCTCCTGCCTTTTGTTGGCTTCTCAAGTGGCCACACGTGTAGAACAATCAAATTGAAGGTTGGATTTGCCCCTCTTAAAATTTAATGGACGCTTTTTTTTTATGGGGATAGTGATATGAAAAGGAGGATGTTATTTCAGGGAGCAGAAACCAGGGAGATTGACAGTCATAAGGTGATTTTAGCAAAGGAGCTGTGTTTTAGGGGGAATTCTGGATTCTTGTTGCTTTGGGACTGTTTGTTTGGGATTTTGGCTTATTTTTTTTAAAGGGTCTTATAAATCACAACCTGCAGAACTGCCTAATCAGCAGCACAAAACCTGCGCAGTGGCACCCAAATGGCCACACTAAAACAGGACTGGTTAAGAGCCAGAGAGGGACTAGAGCTTGGCTTTGCCCACAGGGGCATCCCAGCACCAACCTCCAGCACAGCCAGAGGATCAGGCTGTGGGGGGTTTACTCCCTTTTCACAAATTCAACAACCATCAGGACAAGAATTTAAGGTTATTCTACTTGAAAAGGTGGAGCCAAGGCAATAAGGTATTTTTTCAGTCAGCAGAGAACCTCCACCTGCAGGGTTTTCACTCATTGCAGCAACCAGCACCTCCCAGGGGTATCATTTACCTGTATACTCCAGCCCTAAACACATTTGTGCCTTGTAATGTGAAAATCAGGTTGTTTCCCCCCAGCCATATCCATAGGAATCAATTCCTCAGCCCTTCTTCTCCTGCTGCCAAGGACGTTGTGAGTTTAAAGCCCAAGAGCAGGAAGACATATCCACAGCTTGGAGGAAGAAAGGAAAGATCAGCCAAAACCGAATGTCTATCCCACATGTCCGTCTTGAAGCAAACCATTCCAAGCAATCAATCGCTTTCTCTGCCCTTTCCTACCACGGGCAGCTCTCCCAGCACCCACCCCAAGGGTGAATTGAGGCATCAACCTCCTCGTGCTGCAGGCAGCCAGTGAGCACAGGGTGAAAAAGAACCCACACAAAGGCTGTGACGGCTCCCAAACAGCTCTGGAGGTGTGGGGGAGGCTCGAGGCAGCAGCAAACAGGTGTCTAGAAGGCTTCTTGCTCTTGGTCTTGGTATCCAAGGTATCCAAGAGGGCACAGAAGGAAAGCCCTTCTTGGTTAAATTACCAGGAGAACAAGGAGGGAGCAGAGCCAGAAAACGTCCCAGCACTGAAGACTCTTCATCTGCCAGACTCCAGCTCTTGCTTTTCCCCTCCTCTGTTCTGTATCTACAGTTTCCTCCCCTTGCTCCCATACACTCTCGATTTTAGCATTTTCCCTTCATCCCACTGCTATTCCCACATTCACTCCAGGGCTAAACCCACCTCTCCCATGTTCTCTCCACCTGCCTACACAGGGGCCCTGCCAATGCTCTTTAGCTTTCACAATCACATATTTTCTAACCATGACTTTTCAATCCCCATCATGGATTTTCTAATCCCCTGTGCAGGTCTGCTTGAGAGGAGATTTCTTTATTGATTTATTTCTAAACACAGCTGAGGCTACAAAAGTCACCCAGGAAGGCCAAGATGACACAGGTGACACCCCAAAGGGACTCAGATCTCACGAACTCTTTTTTCTTGTAATAATCAGCGCAAAGCCCAGAACCCAAACATAGGGCAGATGTTGACAGACATTTTTGTTCAGCCTAGAGATACACAGATGACAGATTAATCCAAGGGAGAGCCTTAATGAAGACAGGATATCATTGGTGCTCCTTATCCTTTATAAAATACATCAGTTGACAAGCTTAAATTCTGGTCCATTTACATAAGTATGCCTTTTAACCAGACCTCTTGGCTCAGGAATCTGTAAGGCACTCAGATATGACACAGAGGGGATGAGAAGGAAGAATGACACATTGCAATGGGCTTAGGAATTTGGCCCCTTCTTCTACCAGGTAAAGATTAAGGTTCCCATCAGGTTGTTTCAAAATTCCCGTAACGACAAGAAGTTGCCCTTGGTTGATATTAAAATCATATCAATAATCACACAACATCTTCTCACGTGGAAACAGTGCCATTTCCATACCAGCAAGTCCAGCTGGTCAGAAAACCTGTATTTTACCAGGGTGGAGGGAGCAGGAGGAGAGGGAAGGGGAGGAAGGAGAGCCAGAAATCAAGCAAAGAGCTGCTCTCCAGACAGCAGCTCCCACTCCAGCTTTGCAGAACCACGGGCTGAGGTCAGCAGAACATCTGGAAGTCCAAGCCTCTGCCCAAGCAGGGCCTCCTAGACCTGTTTGCCCAGGACTGTGCCCAGGCAGCTTCTGAACATCTCCAAGGAGGGAGACTCCACCACCTCCCTGGGCAGCCTGTCCTCGTGCTCCGTCACCCTCACCACTGAAAACAGGGAAAAGGGTAGTTCCTAATGTTTGACTCTCTCCAGCATGTCCATGACTCCCTTGTACTGTGGAGCCCCAAACTGCACACAGCACTCCAGGGATAACCTTCCCCCTCCTTGACCTGCTGGTGACCATCCTCCCGTCACAGCCAGGACACCGCTGACCTTCTCTGCTGCCAGGGACCCTCTGGTTCTTGTCCACCTTGGTGATCTCCAGGTCCTCCAGGGCCTTTCCTGCCGAACTGGTTCCCAGCTGGGTGTCCCCCAGCCCATCCTGGGGTTGTCCTTCCCCAGGGCCAGGACTTTGCGCTTCTCCTTGCTCACCTGCAGCAGGTCCAGACTGTTTCTCCAGCCTGGCTCTGTCCCTCTGGACATGCCAGGTGCTGCTCCCAGGCTGGGCACCAGGAGACCTGCCCAGGGCACCCTCTGCCCCACCATCCAGAGGCGCAGCACAGCCTGGGGCTGTCACCAAGGGATGTGGGGGGTGTCCAGACCCACCTGAGGAGCTACAGACACGGCAGCAGAGCCAGCCAAGGACAGGTGGGGGGGGGCAGGGAAAGGTCCTGGCACACCCCTGAGGGAATTTGTTTTTCAACATATGTGTAGATATTTTTTAATATAGCATTTATCTGTAGTGTATTTTTAAATTTGGTTTATTAATAAGGCTTCTTTGTAACTGGAATTGATTAGAATGGTTATGCTTTCTTTGCTGTTCATTTATCACACCAAAGAATATCTATAATATTATTTTATACAATATATATAATCAAGTGCTCTGAAATTGTTATTAGCCTTAGTGACTTGACTTTTCTGGGGAAAGATCACATTGCATGATACAGAAATCCATAAAATATGTACACCAAATATTTGCTTCAATGTATTTAGTTGGAACAGCTCTTTCTACTGAGCAAGAGTTGCCCCGGGGAGCCACCTGAAAAGTCACCAGCACAGAGATCACAAAGCATGCACAGGACAAGGATGGAGTGCTTCATTTTAGCTGTCACACACCAAAATATCTCCACTGAAAACTTGCTGGAATTTAAGTGTAGACACAACCCCAGTCACTGTGCTCCTGGAGACTAATGGAAGTTTCATCCCAATTACAGGAGGATTAAGCACAAATAAATCACTGTTTGCTTTTCTGAATATTGCCTGTCTTGTGTGAATTTAAAACAGATACTGTATTTTCCCATCCGAAGGTCTGGCTTGATTGCTTATTGTCACACTCAAAGCCCATAAAATCCAAGTTTATCCTGATGGATAAAAGAAGCAGAATTAACACCTTCGTGACTAAACCAAATTAGTTTTAAACATGTCGTAGTTTTCTTAGCTAATTACTGAAACTGTCTGGGAGACCCCAAAAGGAAACCAAACAATTCCCCATGTCAGCCTTTAGGAACTTCTTGCAGAAGGAAGGATTTGATGGAAGGCAAAGTGACTTCTCCAAGTTCTCCAGGTGGGTCAGCAGTATCTGTGGTGCTGCTGTAGCTGGGGGTGACGAAAGACTGGATGAGGCCCCTGTGAGATGAGCACAGTGCTCATCATGATGAAATCATTTACAGGAGAACCAGATAGAGATTTGTGTAACCAAAGTGAGGAGCCGAGGAAGAAGCTGGCTGTGACATGCCCAAAGCTGGCTCTGTGGGAGCTCCATTTCACAGAGCAGGAATGACACCATCTCATCCTCCAGCAAACCTCTCCAAGGACACACTCCTCATGAGGTACTGCAACCTGAGGTCACCCCTGAGGGGGTGTAGACATTAAATGGCACTCAAGGCCAGTGCAAAAAAGCATTAAATCATAACATTTTTCACCAGAGTATTTCAAGATTAGTTAGACCATTCTATGGCCAGAAGTGACTCTGTAAACACATTAAATAGATCCATTCAGCACTTCACATTCCGTGTCCTGTTTAAAGCAGGAACTAAATTGAGTTGGCAGAATCAAAGAATATGCTGAGTTGGAAGGGACCCATCAGGGTCATCGAGTCCAGCCCTCAGCCCTGCACAGGCACCCCAACAATCCCACCCTGTCCCTGTCCCATTGTCCAAACCCTCCTGCAGCTCTGGCAGCCTTGGGGCCGTGCCC
>JAWWEU010000053.1:1507937-1543217 GCA_035583155.1 Acropternis orthonyx | reverse complement strand
AGCTCCTCCCAGTTTTGGGTCATTTGCAAACTCGCTCAGTGTCCCTTCCAGTCCTGTGTCCAAGTCACTTATGAAGATGTTGAAGAGCACAGGGCCAAGGATGGAGCCCTGGGGAACCCCACCAGTGACAGGTCCCCAGTCTGATGTCACCCCAGCCACTGTCACCCTCTGTGCCTGACCCGTGAGCCAATTGCTCACCCACCGCCCCCAGGCCTGAAAAAGGAAATGATTAACAAGGGACTCCCCCAACAAACCCAGGAACAACTCCCATTTTTGTTTGCCCACTGCCAAGCTCTGACCTGCTGCCCTCCCAGACAGTCCTGAGATCTCCATCACCCTGAAGGAGCACATGGGATGACCCTGCTGTGGTTCCTGCACTGCAAAATCCCACTTACCCCTGCAGTGCCTGCAACAGATTTGCCACAGGCACCTCATTTCCAAAACTGAGAGTGCCCAGCAAACAGCTCCTCATTTCCAAACAGAAACATAATCCTACATTCTTGTAGTACATTTGAGAGTTGAAAAGAATTAACCGTTTCCTGTGCCAGATGCAAACCACTTGAAGCACCACATGCTTTTCCAACTGTGGGGATGAGAAAGTCCCAAGTCACTTTTGACACCCACCCACCCAGAGGCCATTAGTGAAGTCCCCCAGTCTGCTAAAGAGTAAATTTTCACACATTTTCAGGCTTAACAGTATAAAAATACAACTGAAGGCATCACAGGTGGGCACACACACAGGTAGTTCTGAGTCTTGGCTCTCCACAAACTATTCCTTCCTCTCTTTGTACAACCTCCACTGCTTCAGCTTTCATTTTGCCAGAATCCAGAGTCCAACAGGGATTTTTCAGTGGCATCAGCAGCTTCTGGTATGGCACAAAGCACAGGAACACACACAGCAGACCTGCAACACATTCCCTCACTCTTAGAATCCTTTGGTCTTGGACAGTTGCAGGGATGGGGCAGCCACAGCTTCTCTGGGCCACCTGTGTCATTGTTTGGGTTGGAAGGGATCTTAAAGCCCACCGCAAACTACCCCCTGCCACGGGCAGGGACACCTCCCACCAGCCCAGGTTGCTCCCAGCCCCATCCAACCTGGCCTTGGACACTCCCAGGGATGGGGCAGCCACAGCTTCTCTGGGCACCCTGTGCCATTGTTTCACCACCTTCAGCATAAAAGCAAAAGCCTTCCTTATATCTGGTTTAAACCCACATTCTTTCAGTCTACAACCACCACCCTTTCTCCTACCACACCCTGAGAAAAAGTCCGATCCCACCTCTCTTACAGGTCCCCTTCAAGTTCTGAGGGGCCACAGTCAGGTCTCCCTGGAGCCTTCTTCTCTCCAGGCTGAGCACCCCCAGCTCACCTTGGTGCCTCCTCTGGACTCTCTCCAGCAGCTCCACATCCTTGTGCTGTTGTTGCCCAGGGCTGGGGGCAGCTCTGCAGGGGGGTCTCACCTGAGGGGGCAGAGGGGCAAAATCCCCCCCATCCCCTGCTGCCCACCTCTGGGACCAGCCCAGGGCACTGGGGGGTTCTGGGTCCCAGCACTGGTGGCCACTCACAATAGTAGCAATTAAACCTGTAAAACTGAGAAGTTTTACAGCGAGAGAGAATTTGGGGAAATTTCCTTCCCCTTCACCAGCAGATTGCCCTGATCTGGGGACCAAGACACCCAAATGCCAGTCTGGCAGGATGGGGTAGTTTGGGTTTCTCTGGTGCCCCAGAACCAACATCTATTTTCTGCCTCTCGCACAGTTACGTCGGAGGGGGTTGAACGAAGGGAATGAAGTTTTCCCTCCTTGCCAAGTGACTGTCCCAAAAGCCCAGTGCCACCTCAGCCTCACCAGGAGCACCCACCAAGGCTGGCAGACATGGCATGGGGCCCTGGGACACCATTCCCACCCGGAGGAGCAGCACAAGGGGGGGAGACCACAACCACTCACCCTCCACGTGCCTCTGGGAAACCCGTGGTGGCTGCAGATCACCCCCTGGGGCAACAGGAGGGTTTCATTGGCACACTTCCCCGAGGATATGCACATGGCCAGCACATGGCCAAGGCCCCTCCCAGGAGGCAAAGGGGGCTTTAGTCATTTCTACAAGGTTTTTTCCAGTGAAATGAGAAACTCTTACAATTGCTGCATGACATGTGCACACATCTTTCTGTCCAGGAAATCCTGTGAGATGAAACCCTGCCTGAAATATGGGAGTCCTCAGACAGCTGTATTAGTGCCATAACCCAACTCACATGTGGCTTTCATTGAATACAGATAAAGGCAGGAAAAGGCTAACATAAACCCCTTCCTAGTGATCCAGTTCAGGTCCCTCTGAGTCAGTGGAAATCATCTATTGACTTAAATCTCTTGGACTTGCCTAATAACAGTGTTTTTGTGGTCCCCTGGCTATTTTGGGCAGTTTTGATCTCATATGGGCATCCCTTCACTCTGAATAGCTGCTTTAAATAGATGAACAACAGTATCGTATAACAGTAGTAGCCAGAAATCATCCATGAGAATATAGTGTCACTCTTCCTTGTGTTCCACAACAAACAAGGGGGGCATTGAATATAAAAATTCATTCAAGGCTAATGGTCTTTCACCCATCAGTGAAAGGCAGCAATTCTTAAAGTCTTCTAGAATGGAAATGGGAGCAAATGCACTTAAAGTAATTCAGCAGCCAGGGATCCCTCTCTCTGAAAAGGCCTCAGAAATATCTCACAGATGCAGACCACTTTAAACTAGAGAGTTTCAGTATTTAAAAGACCTCCTTGCTATAAAGCTGTCATTTAATTCATATCCATTTCTCAACTGGGGAAATAAATATTTGGAGCACTAAGTGAGCAGACCAGAGGCTTTGCTTCAACATCCTCCACCACTGCTTCCTTCTAAGTGAGGAGCTTGGTCAGAGATGTAGTTCTTTATATATCAAATAGCATCTCATTGGCAGGTCAGACCCCCAGAAAGGGTCAAAAGGAGTTTGCAACCAGTTGTTAATAATATACACAGAGGAACAGGTTTTGGAGGGGAGGAAAAAACAGAACCACCAAATGTTTGTTCTGAGTGGAAACAAGTTAATAATGCAAAGCAGAAACCTACAATAGTCCCTGGCTTAAGGCAAAACCTGGGGGTCAGCCCCATTACTAAGCTTTTCAGGTGCTTCCAACATCTGCAGTGCTGCTCAGCTGACTGCTGAAATGCTGCTGCTCCACCAGGGAGGAGCACACGCCCCTGACTGTGGCCCATTTAATATTCCCTGAAGGAAATGATTTTCCACCTAATGAAACCAAAACCAGAGTGCTACAGGAAAGTATCAGTTTTGCTGAGAAGTGTCCCTGGATGCTACGGATGGAACAAGAAGGAAAAACTTTGCTATAGACTTTCTAAATATTCTAAAGAATGTAATCTGTGCTGTGGGATTTCAGGGAATTAGACAAGCAGTTGTGGTCTCAGTCCACATCAATACAAAGGATGCTGCTGAACCTTAAACCCTTTTTGTTTCCATCCTGTTCACTTCTGGAAGTGTTTTTGGTTTTTTTTCCACAGGCCTTTTTTTTTTTCCCCTCCTTCTTCTTCAGTCTTTTGTTTATTTTTGCTTTCCCTAAGCTGGCGTGCAAACCACAGGCACGAAGGGTTAGTGATTCTAAAAAAGAAAGAGAATAATTGCAATTGATGCTTCTTCCAATTGTGCAAAGCTGTGCAGTGGCAAACAATGCTACTGCAAACACTGCTGGGCCTTCAGGCGGCACTTCCTACGGCTGATTTGTCTTCACAAAAAGCCTCCACAGGCTAAAAACCACAATTAGCTTCTGAGAAACTTCCTATCATCTGCAAGCAGAAGCACCGCCATAAAAACCAGCTCAGTCATAAATCACAGAGTCAGCAGTGCAGCATGCATTTGGCCCTCCTTTGTTCTCAGCTCCCAAGCTCTGTGCCCCCAGCAATCTGCATTGCCCAGGACAGACAGCTCTGCAAAGAAATAAAGAGCAGGGCCTGTCCAGGAAAAATGCATTGCAAACTTAACAATCAGGCAGGCTGGCATTTCTGGTTGAGATAAATGGAGAGAAATGTACAGCCTGTGTGCTCTCAGCACTTCTGACTCAAAAATAGGGGTAGAAGTGCCACATTTACAAGAGAAGGGTATTTCCATTAGCAACAGTAAGAACTTGGATTAACAGAAAATTAATCTGAAAGGCTTTTAAGGAAATATGTGATTACTTCTGGCCAAATCACAGCTGTCTGAAGACCAGGGAAAGCAATCCTTCATCAGTAATTTCATTTTCTCACCAGTTGCCATCATTTTGCAGGGACAGACTGCCCAAGGGGATGGTGCTCGTTCCCACCCCAGGGGAGCCTGCAGGCACTGGGCTGCTGGGGGGCTTGGAGGTGCTAAAGAACAAACTGAAACTGGACACAGCAGCAAAGCAAAACTTTTCCCAGTGTGGTAACCAGGTCTGCTCTAGCACTACTTTACTGCTGAAGGATTTTTTCTTGATCGAGTAGAAAAAGTCCTGCTAAATTAACAGCCAGGAATGGCTAAATTTGAGGAACGAGGGTGGGCTTAGACATGTGCCAGCTCTCAGCCAGTGGGTGCTGGTATTTAAGGGATAAGGGGGTGGGGGGAAGCTGCAAATCTGAGTCAATTCCTACTGTGTGAAACAGGGCACACTCCACCTCTCCACGTTCCCATGACACACTCACTGTACACGCCTTCCCAAACCGGACCTCCTTTGTGCACAGATACAAATCTCACTTGTTGCGTATTTGCCCCTCCAAACAAGGCTGGAGGCAGAGGCTGCTGAGCTGCTTTAGGATTTGTCCCTTTGCCCAGCCTGGCTGGGGACAGGAGCCCCAGGGCCCCTCCCTGCCCCAGGACAGCCTCTGGCTGCACCTTCCCCAGGGAACACGTACAAGGACATCACTCTGTGCCTCCCCCTGCTCGCCCCACAGCAGACCCAAAGAGTGTCACAAACCGCACTGTGAACCTGGCACTTGCTCTCACCTCCCACCCTCACCCCTCCCTGTGCACAGCTCCCTGCGTTGGCAGTGCCCCCTCTCTGGGATCCCACGTGGTGGATCCAGGAGCTCATCCCTCACCCTGGCAGCGGGAAATCTGCCGTGCACAGTCCCAGCAGTGAGAGGAGCTGGAGCCTGTCACTGTCCCATGACCCACCAGCCAGATGGGCGCTGCCAGAGGAGCCCTCGTGTGGGGTTTGGGGGCTCCCCAGCCTCAGCAGACCCCAGGCTCTCCCCTTGGAGCTGCTCCTCCTCCAGGAGCTCCTGCTCCAACCACTGTGCAGTAACCACAGGGGGTCTGAGCGTCTGTGTCTGGGCAATCCGGATGCTCCACCTCAGGCACACTGAACACTGAATTAATTGCATGTGCATTGAAAACAAAGAGAAGAGAACTGAGTTATGAATGATTTAGTGAAACCGTAAGTGACATCAGATGTGCTCTTACCCATAAAGATTGAGCAATAAGGCCGAATGATCTCAATGTCATTTAGTAACCTTTAAGATTATTGAGTGCAACCATTCCCCCAGCACCTCCAAGTTCACCACTAACCCATGTCCCCAGGTGTCACATCCGCAGGGCTTTTCCATCCCTCCAGGGGTGGTGACTCCACCACTGCCCTGTGCAGCTGTGCCAGTGCCTGACCATCCTTTCAGGGAGTAAATTACCCTTTATATCCAATCTGCCTCTCCCCTGGCACAGCCTAAGGCCATTCCCTCTCCTCCTGTCCCTTTTCCCTGGGAGCAGAGCCCGACCCTCCCCCCCGGCTCCACCCTCCTGTCAGGGTGTTGTACAGGATGGGAAGGTCCCCCCTGAGCCTCCTTTTCTCCAGTCCCCCAGCTCCCTCAGCCACTCCTGCTGCTCCAGACCCTTCCCTGGACACGGTCCAGCCCTTCAATGTCCTTCTTGTCATGAGTGGCTCAGAAGTGCCCCCAGGATTCAGGCACCTCCGCAGTGCCAGCACAGGGGATGGTCCCTTCCCTGCTCCTGTTGGACACACTACTTCCAGGTGCCAGTGACCTTCCTGCCCACCTGGGCACCCTTTCCCTCTAATGTGGATTGGACACGTCTTAAGAAACGAGCAGGGAGTCACAACATGAAACAGCAGTACACCTTTTTTAAAGGAAATCAGCTGCCACGCCAAAGGTCACATTTGGAAGTCTCGCACCCATTCTGGAAAGCTTCTGAAATGGAACGGAAATCTGCGTATTTTACTGTAAAGGTTATTCAAAAGTGCCCCCAAGGAAGAGTTCAAACTGAAGCAACACGCGAGTTTGGCCAAAGCACAGTTTCTGTCTTAGCAAGAACTAAGATGACCCCCTTTAGGCTGAAGGGTGAGAAGCTGTGCCTACAGAATGGGAATTCTGCATTACCTCTGCCAACCCCCAAAGCACACTGCTGACAGGCACTGGGCACTGCAGGGAGTGGCAGGGAGCAGAAGTTCTGCCAATGGTTTTAGTAGGGTCTGTCTTTGATCTAGTCCTCTTCAACACCACCACCAAATACATACATGCTCTAACAGAATATATTCCGAACATAGTTTCTGCATTTTTATCAATTCAAACCATCAAACTCTCACATTTTTAGCTTGTTCCCACTACTGCACTTTCAGCAGCAACCAGATTCTCATTGGTTCAGCCAATGAAAATGCTGTGCTAGGGAGTCACTGGACAGTTCTCATTCTCACAGTGGTGCTTTAGTGCCCTGGCCCAGGGCCTTGCACAGCAAATGGGATGTTTCAGACCTGGCCATGCTGCTGCTGTCTGGACACTTCCCTGATTTGCCTGTGGAATTGTGATTTCATGTGATTAAAGCCTCAGGAGCCTGCACAGTAGTCAACAGCATGGATGTGCATTGGGCTCTCCATAGCTTTGCACCCCGGATCTCTCACTAGAAATATCTCCTGAAACTCAGGAGATGCTGTCCCTGAGTGGGATGTTCACCAAACCTCCCAAGAGCTCCAACAAGGGCCTCAAGTCCTTATGAGAAGGAACAAGCATATACATGTACACAGACATACAGATTTCTCTACATGTTCAACACACAAACTCTACAATGAACAAACAATTATGGAAAAAGCAGGCCCTGATCCACTACTAAATGACAAAAAAGCATCAGTGACACAGAAGCCCTGGTTGCTGGGCCCCACTCAAAACCACTCCTGACAGACCTGCCCAAAAAAGCACACTGCTCTCCTAACACACTGTATGTTTTCTCCCAAAAGAATATGTACTTTAGACCAATTCAGGTGTCAGTCAGTCACCTTCAACCCCTGAGAGACTGTGACTCTGAGAATGAGGTGGAAAGTTTCTGGGTCCAGTATCAGAGGAATGACCAGCTGAGGTGGCTCTGGGGGCAGCTGACAAAGCCCCCCTGACCAGAATAGGAAGTAGCTGAACATCTCTTTGGATAGCTGGAAAAAGCCTCTGAGAGCAAACCCTGCAGACTTCACCTCAGCATCTGCTGGAAGGGCTGTAGGTTTGTGCTCAAACAATCCAGGAGTTATGGAGACCACCAAGGCCAATTCCTTGACACAGATGGTCCATCAGCCAACTCAGGGAGCTGCTCCACCAGATCTGTCACTCAAAACAACCCCAAACACAACAGATCAAAGATGAAAGGGGGAAGGCAGCCTCTCCCCCTGAGAGTGCAAGGTCCTTGCCAGCCTATGCAAACTTTATCCAGAGGGGCACAAAGAGAAGTGGAGCCAAGAGCAGGGATCCTTCTCCCTGTTTGGCACTTTAAAGCCACCTACATGCACCTTTGGCTCCTCAGTGTGACACCACACAGAGCCCCCCATGAGGGCAAGTGACACGTGGGACACACACACAGAGCCTGGAGAAGGGGGAGAGGGATTTAATGGTGCCTGTGACCACCTGCTGCCAGCATGGAGTGAAGATGGAGCCAGCCCCTCTCCAGAGGTGGAGAGGGACGAGAACTAGCACAGACAGCAACCAGGAAATTCCAGTTAAATGTACTGAAAAGTGTTTTCATCTGGAGGGTGCTTGTGGCTTGGGAGAGAAGGCCAAGGTGGTGATGAGAGCTCTGCTCTGAGATAAACCCTCCTGGGCAAGCTCATAACTGATCCAACTGGCCCTGGGCTGAGGGCAAGGATGAACCACAGACCTCCAGGTTGCCCTTCCTAAGTTTTAGGAACCCATGACCCAACAGCAGAATTACAACCCTGTACTACAGCACAGATCTGCAGCTGAGAAATGAGTTGAGAAGCCAAAGCCCAGGGAGAGGAAACTAATCAAGAATAAGGACAACACCCAGTCCTTATTTTTCCATTGCATTTGTTCTGCTACAGTGACATTTCCATCCCCTTTATTCTGTGCCACATGGCCCATCAGCTACATGCAGATATGTACTCTGTGTGTGAGTCTGGGTGGAGCTCACTGTAGAGATGTAACTTTAAAGGATAATCCCTATGATGATTGATTATGGAATCATTTAGAGTGGCTCTGTGGGACTCAAATTCAGTTGAAATTGGTGTTTTTAGAGATCAATGCCAAACAAAGCAATGAAAAAAGCTGCACAGTGAGCATCACCTTGTTTACTCAGCCCCTTTTTGCCTCCTCCCAACAGCTGACACTCTACACCATGTTTTAATTGCTTACTCACATCACACCTGGGGCTTGGGCATCAACCTGAGACTTAAAGCATTTTGTAACATCATTCCAAACCTTTCACCTTCCTATGTCCAGAAGCAGAGGTGGCCCACAGTATAATGTTGACTGAAGAGGACAGGGACAAGAGAGGGATTCCACGTCATACATGGAGATAAATCAATGCGGGCAGAAGGGAAGAGCAACTTTCCTGCAAGATTCAGCCCTGCAAATATTTCAATAACCTGAGGAGCAGCTTTTCTCAGCTCCAGGACAAGATTCACACTGGCCACAGCACTGGCTTTTGCCTTGAGGACACCCCACGTGGAAACACGAAACATTCTCAGTAGCCCAAGGATCACACAAAGGTCAACAAACCCATGGCAAACCCCAAAGCATCTCACTGCACAAAACAAGTCAGGCCACAGTCAGATCTTTAATAAAAGCACTTTGAGTCAGTGACAAACATGATTCAGCAGACAGGACAACTCCGAAAAATCAAGTTGGGGGTAGCAGTGTGCTGCTGGTGTTTGCAGAGGATCCAGCAAGGTCCCTAAAGCCAACCATCCCCTCAGCGGCTTCTCAGCCCTTCACAACACACCAAAAGGCTGCTAAAAAAGTCTGTCTTGCCTCACTCTCAATTTAGTATGGAAGAAGCACAGCAGGGTCTTTATTCCGACCAAAATCGACAGAGTAAGCCAACCCAGAATAAAACTCCAGCTGTAACCTCTGGGTAGGAGGTTCAGTCGATTTTACAGGAAGGAAACCAAGCAACCTATATGGTCCCTATTTCCTCCAGTTTCACAATATGCTCTTCTTCAGTAGGGCAGTTGTGGAGAGGGGTCTGACAGTGCCAGGCTCCCAACAGGACTCACCTGCTTGGAGCAGGGCATGGCAGAAGCAACAACCCACAGAAACCGTTCCCCCCTGAGCAGTGAGGCTGTTCAAAGCTGTCAGCCACCTGGTGTGACAAGACATTTCCATTCAGCACCTTCTGTCCTGCTCCCCTTACTGGGACACTGGAAGCCAATCAAAGGTGAATAGGATCCTTTTCAGTGTGACATTAGCTAAGTAACCAATTCTAATTCCAGGAGTCAGTGATCCTCTTCCACTCCCAAGGCCCTGAAGCTCCCTTGGCGAGGGGAGGGGTTCTGCAGCACTGAGAGGAGTATGGCAAAGGGCTTGTCCTCAGAAGTCCAGCACACACAAGAGCTTTGGAAGGTTGTATCCCTGCATTTTGGTCTTTGGGTAGTGCCACCTGCTCAGTATCTGTAGTGGTCTGGCTTGAAGGGCCCATCTCTCGATAAGCCCAGGTATTTGGCCTGCTTGTCACTCAGCTTTGTCAGCTTCACACTCAGCTTGTCCAGGTGAGCAGCAGCCACAGCTTCATCCAGCTGGAAGCAACATAGAGAGACAAGAGCATTAGGAGAACAGAGTCCTGTTAGCTCAGGAAGTCACAGTCACCAGGGAGAAATCATTACAAGAAAACCAAGAGCAGCTCTAAGGGAGACTTACACCAACCCAGCTTCTTCCCTGCCAACATAGCTGACCTGCTCTGAGCACAGAACTGCATTCTGTGGACAGAACACATGGAAGAGCCTTGTGCTTTTGAGGGAAATCAAGTTAAGCTTAAGTGAGACAGAAAACTTTGTATATCCAAGCCCACTTCAATCTCATTCACACATTCACATCCATCCAACAAGTACAGAACAGAGATCAAACTATTTAGAGGTAAGAATATCCACTTTGGAAGGATCATAAAGCTCCAGCCATGTTTCCACTAGAGAGACACACCAGACTATCATCTTACAAAAGTATTAATAATACTGGAAAAAAATTAAATCTCCTGTCCAGATATCCCATCTTAGGGGCACTTGTATTAGAAATCCACTCCAGAATCACCAATTCAGCAAGACTACTTGTATTGTTGGCATCGTCTTCATGAAGAATAAAGCCAAGGTGGGCTGTAGGACACAGGCTCAGAAACGGTGATGTAATTTCTTCATGCCAGAGGTGTCTGGCAGATGTGCAAACTCAAGAGGTTGAAAAATGGGTACAGTTAGAAGAGAGTTAAGTGCTCCAGGAGCTCAGCACAGAAGAGCCAGAAAATAAACAGTAAGATGGCAAACAACTGCTGTGCCAGGGGGGGATGCACAGCCCCAGAGGGCACTCAAAGCACAAAGGACAGCACAAGCAGGGACCAAGCGCTGCTGAGTTACAACAGGACAATTTGTAACTCCTGCAAAACAAAAGTAATCAGAGCTAAGGAAACAGATACAAGTCTAAAACCCAGCAGCATGAAAAAGACTGATGGCATTTCCCCCACACCACTTAAACAGATGGGAAAGGTTGCAATGTATCTGAAGGGCAGGAAATCAACAAAACAACCAAGGGCCAAACCCTCAGCTTGTGTGAACCAGCACGGCCCAAATGATTCAATAACCAGTCCTAGACTTCTCCCTCAGAGGGGCTGTGGTAACTCTGAAGTAATCCCAGTGCACTGAACCAGGTAAACTGCTCAGAGTGTGATTCACTCAGCCTGCTCATAATGGGTAACATGGAACTGCCAACACCTCCTGAGAACCAGCCCAGCCAAAGGGGTACAAGAAAACATTAGAAATGCAAGATGAAGTGGTTGAAGAATGTGGAAGTGAACCATGAAATCCACAAACACCACGTAAGAGTCAGGAAAATCATGAAGGAAAGAAAAGCTGACTGAAAGAACTGTGTTTAGAAGAGAAACAAGTATTTAAGCTTAGTAGATCCTGCCAGAATGCCATGGAAAAGAAAAGGAGGGTTAAAAATTGGATCTGGTTAACTAGACTGACATATGAGGCTCTCATAGGTGCATTTCAGCAAGTTTAAGACAGATTACACCCACTTGAAAAGGAACTGAGTCACTGACAACAGTTCCCAGATGAGGTTTTCAAATTGCAGCAGAGATCAGTTGTTTTACAGCTGCTCCAGGTTGGGGGCTTTGAGGCTTAGATAAAGAGATACACAAATTTCCATGAAGGTAAGCTGACACTCTCACCTTAAAAATCAAAGCTCAGCAGGACACATTTGGTGCCAAGAACATGGAAACAACTGTTGATTTCCAGGAAATTGCAGAAATGTGCAGCTGATCAAAAAAGCAACATTCTTGCAGTCAAAGAAAGCGCAATGTAAGGTCCTTGGTAAGTCTTAAGTTTTACATTTGGACCTCAAAGCAACTACACAAAAATGGAAAGGCACAAGCCCAGAAAATGATCAGAGAAAGCTCTTCTGTTGGTTCTGAGGAGGCAACTGCTTTATTGTCTGAATGAAGCCCGCTGTGAGGCACAGAGGGTCAAGAACCCAAGGAGATCACTGCCATCTGCTCCACGAACACAGCTTTGTGTGTACCTGCTCTGGGCATTACCTCTCCTTCCCATCCTTCCCAGCTCAAATACATGACTAAAAATTGTTATCCAGTAAGAGGATGAAGCCACATTTAATTAGCAACACCGGGCTATCATTTTCAGGAGAACTCTCAACAAAGCCGTTCCTTTGAAGACAATTCTGTGGCAGCTTGCTGGTAACTCCTGCACTGCATTTCTGGTATGCTTTGCTTCATCCTTAACGGACGGGTTTGGAAGCTTAAGGCTTTCAGCAAACACCTCCTAAATAAGCCCAAACATACAAATTCTGCTTCCCAAATGGAAAGTGTTTTCACATTTACTCTCACACCTGGTGGCATTCCTAAGGCAGTGGGATTTAACTCTAGCATCTTTTTCCATGACCAACTCAAATTCTCAGGCTTGTTTTGGAAAATTAAAACCAGTTTACTTTTCCAAAAAGGAAATTGTGAGTGATGATATGATCCAGATTTTTCCAAGAACAAAGAATACAGAGATAAGTTAGAAGGGAAACACGAGGCAATCTGTTATTAAGATTTTGTGGAGCTTTTAGGACCAGATTGTGACAAGCTCTCTCAGGTGCCAATGGGACCCAGACTCAACCAAGGAAAAGCAATTTAGTGCTTCAGCTCTGCCCCCCTACACTCTGCAGCTGGACAGGCACCCCAAGGCTCACTGTGATTGCTGACAATCAGCAGAAGGACCAAGGTGGTTGGGAGAAGCTCCCTGACTACCCTGAGGCAGCACAGGCCTTCCCAGACCTCAGGGAAGAGTCCCGTGTCAAGAAGAGATGGGTGCCCCTATCACAGCTCAGGCAAGTCCCAGCTCAGCCCCAAAAGAGCCCACTGCAGAGTCAGTGTGCCCAAAGCACCCTCTGAGGGACAGAAGCTCCTTGCAGCAAGAACAACACCCAGCAGAAAAACAAAGTCAAGCACAAACACGACACATCAGCGTGAGCACAGCCAAGGCTGGCCCTTCCCAGCACCTTTGTGTTGTTCTAACTCACCTTCTTTGGCAGGAAATGGACCCCCACAGCATATTTGTCGCTGTGGGTCCACAGCTCGATCTGTGCCAGCACCTGGTTGGTGAAGGAGTTGCTCATGACGAAGCTGGGGTGGCCCATGGCACAGCCCAGGTTGACCAGGCGGCCCTCGGCCAGCAGGATGATGTGCCGGCCGTTCCTCAGGGTGTAGCGATCCACCTGCCAGAGGGGGAGAGCAGAGCCCTGTCAGGGACACACAGCCAGCCAGCCTGCCACACCAGGGGCCTTGAAACACACTTCAATCACAACTGAGACACCCCAACCAGCGTTTGCAAAGCCTGCAGCTATCCTGGACTTCACAGCACGTCAGTTTTGGCACCTGCTTTGTATTTAACCAGCTCTCCAATCCTTCTGGCTTTCCCATGTGCACGTTGTCCCAGCCAGCTGTGGTGGGAATGTGCTGCCAGCAGGAAAACCCACTTCAGACGTGCCCAATGGTCAGAACTGGGGTGGAGAGAGAGGGAAGAGGGAACGCCGGCATGGAACAGTCCAGAGCCTCTGAATCGAACACAGCCAGGGTGCTCAGCCTGCTGAGGGTCCCCCGGAACTCTCCCCACCTCCCAGTTAAACCTCCAACAATGTTTATTTCTCAAAACAGTCCCAGTTTTGGCCTTAAAACAATTTTAGCTACCAGAAAGCACCTGTGGGTTCCAGCAGGACAAGAGCTGATGGGCACAGTCACCAAGGGCAGGAACAGACCTGAACACAGTGAGAACTTGAGGGTGTAACTTCAGATCTGGCTGAGGCCATGTAGAATGTCCCAAGATACTGAAAAGCCTCTCAGAACTGCTTAGTAAGAGTTTGATGTGGGTGGCCTAAAAGCCACAGGGGAGTTATGAAAACTGGAAGGGCAGATTGAGATCTAAAAGGTATGTCTGGGTGTGGTGTTTTTAAAAAGTAGAAGAGCTGTCCCAGAATCTGCTATCAGCAAGCACACTCCCTCCTCAGAAGTAACCACAAGTCCCATGGCAAGTCAGATAAAGCCTGGCTTGTTCTATATGATGTTGTCCCTCAATGCTGGTGTTACAAAACAGTTTTGATCTAGTTTATTTTTCTCTGCTTTAGGACACACAGTTGAAAAGCTGGTATTTTTATATCCCTATTTAACTTGTGTAGCTACAGCCACAGCTTAAAGTAAACATGTGGTGGGAATGGCAGCTGAGCCAGGATAAAACATCTCTCCTGCTCTGCCCACATGTTCTGGGCTCCACAGGTTTCTAAAATGAAGCCACCAAGTCTGGAAGAGAAGCCTGAGTTTGGCAGAGCTCCAGACAGGCTTTCCTGAGGCTTGAATCAAAAAGTTTTAAAAAAAAAAAAAAAAAAAAAGAAGCTTTAAAAACAAAGGGGTGTGAATATTTTCAAACCTTGACACAACCCCAAATGACATTCCCTCAGGGCCAAGACTGTTCTGGGGCAGAGCAGTACGGGAGCCAACAGCTTCCCAAGAGGAAATTCAGATCAGCCACCAGGCAATCCATGGGCTCTGTCCTGAGGTTTTACAGGGTCTGAATGGTCTGCTCTGCATTCATCACCTCCCTTGCTCTCTGAAGCTGAGCTCTGGCACTGTTTTCAAAAGCAGGCACACTGGCATACCTCCTCATCATGCCCCAAACACCAAGCCGACTTCCTGTCAGAAATGAACAGGATGCAATTAATTGCCTACACAATCACCACTGCAGGGTTGGCTCCTGGCTGCCAAGGAAGCAGGAACACATGGAGAAAGGTGCATCCATAGCAGGCACCTCTCACCAGAGACCACACTGAACATTTGGGCACTGGGTGCAACCAGACACTGAGTAGCTGCTGCTTCTTTCCAGGAGGAGAGATTGGCAAGGGCTGTCTCACCTGAGGTTTAACATTCACTGCCTCCACTGCATTGTCATTCAGCCACTTGGCATCCACTTCCACATCAAAATGGCCAATGTTACACACTATGGCATCATCCTTCATCTGCTCAAAGTGCCTGCAAAAGAAAAACACTTGTATCAAAAGTTAACACACAAACTCCTACTCCTCCTCCAGGAGCAGGTCTGGTCCATAGCTCTGCTCAGGGACAATGACAAGTGCCTGGATCACCAACTCTCACAACCTGTGGGTCTGGGAATCTATTGGAAAAAACTCTCAAGCTTCTAGGGAAGGACACCTCCCAAGGATGTAAGAGCTCACTGGAGAGAAAATATTTCCCCAGTATGGAAAGTAATACTATTTTGTTTAATTAGTCCAAACAAATACCTGCAGTTATTCTACTCCCTACACAAAAGAAATCACTATCTCCGTAACTTTGAAGTTTCCAGCAGTTTTACATCTCTAAAGACTAATGGCCTTTTCTCCTTCCACCTAAACTATCTTCCATTACATGGAAAGGAAGGAGTTTGTGTGGAATTGGGGCTATAAACTGAGATCTAAGAAGCAGTAACAAAACACTGCAGAGCAGTGCAGTGAGAACAGGCTGGTTTCAAGGCTGCTGCGGGTACCTACAGATGGAATCACCTTCAGCCTTTACCTGCCTCCTCTTCTGTTCACATTTATCTGACCTAACACAGAATTTAGCCCCGATGCACTCATTCTCCAAGTCTCTATCTATCCCTCTGGACCTTTTGTTTCTCCATCATTACATGCCCTAAGACAGAAACAACTGCAACGTGGCAACATCCAACGGACCTAAAAGACCAAAGGCCAAATTTCTAACTAAATTCACACTAAATTCTGATGTCCAGAGATGAGACTGTGCTCACCCTCACCATACTGCTGGCATGTTATGATTGTATTTTGAAATATCAACTCTAACTATACAGGTGTGCTTTCCCTAAAGCAAGTGGCCTGGCCATACCTGCCCTGCACTATGTCAGTGCAGCCTGTGGTGGTGACAAAGATGTTGCCTTCTTTGCAGGCCTCCTCCATGGTTGTAACTTCATAACCTGAAAGGACAAAAATTATTTCTTTATCCAACCACCAACATTTAGTAACAAGTGGGATACAATCCTAGAAGGAGAACAGTACTGAGAAAGAATGAGCAAAAAGTCTGACCTACAAGTGAAAACACCTGACCACTGTATGATGGAAGGCAGGGGCATATTTGTCTTGCTAAATAGCACAGTGGCATGAAAGGATCCATCGCTCACCTTTCCTGGCCTGTACGATTATACATTCAATGTCTCCTGCCCACAGGTCTAACACCTGGCACAGGACTCAGACTGGATCCAGGAATCAAGCTTGCAAAAGTAAGAGCACCCCCAGTACCTGCAGGTTCCACACAGGTATCACCAGAAACAGGATTAACTGTACCAGGAAGCTCAGCCACATGAGGCATCCACAGAAGTGAAGGAGCACAGCTTCCAGAGCATGCCACGGGCACAGTTGGAGAGGCAGAGCATGGCACTGCCCTCCATAAACCTCTGCTAGGGTAAGGCCTGGAGATATTCCAGGGAAGCCTTATGCCATACTGGACATTAGAGCTGCCCAACCTGAGGATAACGAACCCCCTCAAAACCAGGCTTAGAGCCTTATGAAATGGGGCCTTACCCCACTCGGAATCCCTGACTCCAAACACATCTTCAAGGCCTCTACATACCAACTCCTTCCCTTAGCTGCAAGGAAAGAATTCCCCTATTCAACTCTACCTCAACAAAGACAGGGCTGAAACCCACTGAAGCTGCCTTGGCCAAGTCACAGTGGCACCCAGAGACCCCCAGCAGGGTCCTCCTTGCTGCCCTCCTGCCCTGCTCACCTTCCATGGCTGCCTGCAGGGCATTGATGGGGTCGATCTCGGTGATGATGACTCTGGCCCCAAAGCTCCGCAGGGCCTGGGCACAGCCCTTGCCCACGTCCCCATAGCCTGCCACCACTGCCACTTTGCCAGCAATCATCACATCTGTGGCACGCTTGATGCCGTCAATGAGGGACTCTCTGCAGCCATAAAGGTTGTCAAACTTGCTCTGAGGAAGACAAAAGGAGCAGTTTCAGAACAGGTCAAAGTCACTGTCCAGCGAAATTTCCTTACAGAAAGGAAAATGGAGTTATGTGCAGGTGCTACAGCTGAGGAGGCTGAGAGGCAGCTTGAACCACCACGAGGGATGGCAAGAAGATAATCTGCTTTGTTTGCATTTCTCCAGTTCAAGTCTCTGGAGTTACACCAGACACAGGCTTCAACACATCCCTGGCGGAAAGCATTTCATAAATACATCCTGTCTACTGACCAGGGCCTGGACATGTTAGAAACTTGCTAGAGGTAACCTGAAGTTATCAGGTAAAAGCACAAGTGATTCTTGTACACAGAAGTAGGTCTGAATGCCTTAACCAGATGTCCACCAGTTCTCTGCTGCTGTTTATCAGACAAGGAACTGAACCAAGTGCCACAGGCAGGCAAAGCACACCAGCAGAACAACACCTTATCTTTGCAAGATGTGCACCCTGCAGAGCAGCAGCTGCCCACACAAACCACGAGGAACTGGTTCCTGCAGCCCAAGGAGATCAAAATTACATCTTCCCCCACGAAAAGCTGACAGAGAACACTGTTTTTCAGATCTAGGAAAATCCAGCAAGTATCCATTCACAGTGTTGGTCACTGCAATCAGGAACCCCTGCATTTCATCTCCTAATGCCCCATGGCACATCATCCTCCTGCTGTAACATTATCACATGACATTAACAGCCAGGCCCTCAAATCAAAATTGCCCTGCTAAGTCAGATGTCAAATACTACTTCAGCCCTTGAACACCTTCCTAAATTCAGAAACACACATTGCTGTACTGTTTCTGTGATGCTCCTCCTTGGGCCCTATGTTTTGACCAGGAGGAGGGGCTGTACAAACAGATTTGATTATCTGGAGAGTTACGGAAGCCAAGAATTTTTTTAAAAATCTGCCTGCTGATACTGTGCTATGTTTCCCAAGGAAGCAATACTAAGAATTCACCATTCATAGGAAAATTCTGGTCTCAGAGCCTGCCTTTCTTCAGCCCTAGAGCACCAATCCTTCTTACTTTCACTTACCACTGCCTGCTGTAGGCAACCTGAAGATTAAATACCCATAAGGCAGCAACCTGGCCTAGTGGGAGGTGTCCCTGCCCACGGTAGGAACAAGAGGAGCTTTAAAGTCCCTTCCAACCCCAGCCATGCTGTGGTTCTGTGGGCAGGGCACTGCCCTCTCCAGTGGGACCTCCCCTGCCGCTGTGGCTGGTGCCATATCAGCACAGGTAAGGTGATGTTACAGTTTGGTTTTCCACCTGCAGCTCAACAGCTGTAAAATCTTTATAATAAAAAATAAATGCAAAGCCCATGTTTAAAACTGTTGCTGCTCCGACTCCAATGTGTGTTCTGAGCAAGGAATAGCAGCATGGCACTGCCAGCCTCAGAAAGCTGGGCAAGGACTGATGTGTAACAAGTTACACCTCACATCCACAAGTTCCTGGAAGTCTTATCAAAGGCACATGTGCCATTAGTATGTCATGAAATTTGTGCTTCCAATCCTTCAAACCCCAAAGTCAGTGCCAGCTGGCAATCCTCCTTCCCAGCAGACCTTCCCTGCAGTATAAGCTCTCTTATGGAAGAAAACAGCATGGTCAGGTTTGATTCCTCATCACCAATTGCAATCCAAGCCTTCCAGGTGTCTGTGCATTCTCATGCTGGATGCAGACATCTGTCCCACCCAAAAACACACTGCAGTGGCAGAAGGGAGGAGCAGAACTGGCTGCTGCCACCCTTCCCTCTCCAAATACTAGTACAGGAACTGGCACCTACTGCCAAAAACTGTAAGAGCAGAATTTGTCAGCCCAGTTGCACATCCTCCCAGAGATCTGTGATTGTGGCTGGTACAAGTCTTGCACTATATAAATACCAAACAGTACTTGGAAACAAGAACTTGTTTGGCACTGGAATAAAGTGAGCTCAACCCAAATCCACTCAAGAGGCTTTTGCAGGAACATCTGAATTTCCAAATAGTTCTCATAACAGTTATTATGCAAGAGGCCCAAATCTAGGTGAAAAGGATGTAAAGAAACAAGCTTCTTCCAAGATCAATTGGATTCCAGCCCACTGGCTATGAAATAAATGTTACATGCAACTTAGTGAGTAGAAAGATGGTCTTCAGAGAGCACTGCAGAGAAGGCAGGACCAAACAGTCCATGAGAACTGCCAAGGCCAACAAGAAAATGTTCACATGGGAACTTGAAACAGATTCAGCCACAAGATTTAACACCACCTAGATGCATAGAATTCATCTGCAGTCAAAAAGCACCAGCACCCTTCAAACATCATTCCCCTTCATCCTCAGTTCACCAGGATTTATCCTGGGGAGCAGGAATAAAGCTAAGCAAGGGATAAAGACCTCCTGCCCTCTCCTTTGAACTCCTGCTCCCAGACATCAACCAGAGGCTGAGCACCCAACCTT
This sequence comes from Acropternis orthonyx, assembly GCA_035583155.1. Lineage (NCBI taxonomy): Eukaryota > Metazoa > Chordata > Aves > Passeriformes > Rhinocryptidae > Acropternis > Acropternis orthonyx. Next base: position 1,523,797 of record JAWWEU010000053.1, on the reverse strand, counting down.
CACCACCCACAAGCTCAAGCAGGTCACACTGTCTTTTCCAGCTGGTACCTGACACCCACCTGTGGGATTTAAGCTACTCAGAGTGAGGACAGGCTCCTGCTCAGGAGCTATGATTCCCAAAGGTGTTGACACATTATTAAAAAGCAGAAGAATGCATGTCCTTATGTACAAAACAAAGCCCTTGATGTTCTGAGAAAGGAGTATTTGCAATGGCATGTCCCATTAGAGACATCACAGGCTCACTTCAAGGAGATGGTGGAAACTTGCTCAGAACCAGGTCAAGAATAAGCCAGCATGAGAAGGACGACTTGCATGGCAGTGACAACACCCCACCACCAAGCTGGCCAGAGAGCAGCACGGGGCAGGAGGGCTCTGTCTGCAGTACCTTGGTGACAGAGTCGTTCACGTTGATTGCTGGCACTTTCAGTGTCCCATTGGCCTTCATCTTGTACAGGTTGTGAACTCCAGTGGTTGTCTCCTCTGAAATACCTCTGATTCCTGGGGGGAGAGTAAAAGGATTCACCTTAGTGGAGTTAATGCTGCTGCAAACCAGCACATATCCAGGTGCTGGCAGCATCCTCCAGAGGCCTAAGTGAAACAAACCCTTGCGGGGAGCAAGGGAAGAGATGAAAACCCTAATCTGGATCCTCAAATAGCAGTTTGAAACTTCAAACCAGTTTCCTCCCCGACAGTTAGAACAGCAGGACAAAATATTCTTTGGGGAAAAGAAAGGGACCAGCTCTTGATCGTGGAACCAAAAAGATTCCTCACTCTAATCTGTTTTCTCACAAAATGATCCCCTGCAAAATGGACAAGAGGTTCACCTCAAGGATCTTTCTAGAGCCTAGTCCATTCTGGTAAGGTGGCTTGAAAGCAGATGATACCCAGACAACCACACTTAAATCTAAAGTACTTGGATCAACCGAAAAAACAATTAAAATGCACACTTCACCATTCCCAGTTCTCCTCTTGTAATCATCTTCAGCTCTGCTTTAACAGCCAACCCCCCAAATCTGGGCACTCACTAATCTGCAGCTAATTGAGATTCACAAGAAAAGAGAAACTGAGAACTGTGAGTAAGTGCTATAAACAGCAGCAATCTATGCAGAGGAGACACTGCCCCCTCCAGGCAAGCAACATGCCCATGAGGAAAATTATTTTACAACCATTTTGATAGAAAAAGTCTAAGAAATAAACAGCATTCATAAATTGTTCTGTTCATGCCCTTTTACTGGTGAAGCAGATGGCAGCCCAGGCTACCTTATGTGAGTGCACAAGGATGGACAAATATTACTCCTTTTCATGTCATCTTTCTGAACTCCTCTCTCTCAGTGTGTAACACATAAGCGCTCCTAGTTCCTACACACTTCTTTTTCATCCACCCTCTATGCAAAGCCCTCCTAGGATTTCAGAAAGGTGAGCACTAACTTTCCATTTCACAAATAACAGCAGGGAAGCCAAAGAACTTGCCTGAGCTCACCAGGCAGCAGCAGGGGCAGAGCTCCTCACCCCCAGCCCAGCTCACACCCCTCAACAGCCAGGATTACTTTAGGGGTGAGTAACTGGGAACCAACAACAACCACCCCCTGCAAAATCCCCCAAAGTCACTTCTCTAGTTTGTTAATTCGGGGCATGGAGAAGTGTCCCAGTGTCACCAGCTCCCCACCCACCAACACCTCTGAGAAATGTATAGGATAGGCTAAGGAACTGGACAATGAGCAGCACTGTTGGGAGCAACAAGCAGCTCAGTCCAAGGCAGCAAGATCACATGTAGATGTGGCACTTGGGGACACGGGTTAGTGGTGGGCATGGCACTGGGGGGGCGGAACAATTGTACTCCATCTTCAGGGTTTTTTCCAACCTAAATGATTTTGTGATGGGCCCTTCCAGCTGAGCAGCTGCTTTTATCCACAGAGGACAAGGGGGTCAGCCAGCCAAGGGGCCTGCAGGCTCCAGGAGGGCTCCTAAAGACCCTGAAGGAACACCACAGGCTTCCAGGAAGGCCAAAGGATGTGTTTCCAAGCCACAAACCTCTGCACCCTCCAGCACCCAGGCAGGCTATAGGAGTGTGGCTCCAGGGGAAGGCAGGAGGGGGCTTTGCCCCAGCCCTCTGGGATTCATCTGCCTGGCTGGAACAGTCATGGATGGCAAGAGCTGCCAGGAGCCCGTGGCACCCCCAGCAAGGGGCAGCAGGGCAAAGGGGAGGGCAGGGAAATCCCAGGTTAACCCCAGAGCCCCAGGCCCACAGCACAGCAGTGCCCTCCAGTGCCACCCCAGCACAGTGGTGCCCCCACAGCCCCTCACCCCAACATCCCCCAAGGCAGCCAAGCACAGGTGCTGTCTCTGGTCCAAATCCATTCCCCCTGCTTAAAAAAATCCAGCTGGGAGCTGCTCCAAGCCCAGGTGAGCAACACAAACCAAGAACACCTTCAATCCAAGCCTCTAAGCGCAATTCATCATGGTTTTCACACCAGATTTTGGACAGATGCCCCAATGTTTCCTAAGCCATGAGACCCCCACAGCACTGCCCAGACCACAGGCAGAAGCACTGGCACTCTGTGGCACATAAAGGCAATGAGACCACCCACACTAGAAGGGAAGAGCTTGATTTGCTTGGAGAGGGGAAGGCTTCAGAGAGATCTCACTGCAGCATTTCAGCACCTGAAGGGGGCTTGGAAGATGGGGACAGACTGTTTAGCAGGGCCTGTTGCAGTAGGACAAGGGGGATGGTGGACTCAGACCAGATGCAAGGCAGATTTTTATTTTCCAATGAGGGTGATGAGACCCTGGCATAGATTGCCCAGAAAGGTGGTGGATGCCCCATCCCTGGGAACATTCAAGGGGCTCTGAGCAACTTGATGGAGTTGAAGGTGTCCCTGTTCATTGCAGGGGGCTTGGACTAGATGGCCTTGAAAAGGTCCCTCCCAAGCCACACCATTCTGTGATTGGGTCAGCTGCTCCCCACAGAGGTGTGTCTCACCACAGACCTCACACAGAGCCCTCCAAAACCCCACTCCCCTGGTGGCTACCTGCAGGGGGAATGCATTCAGGCTTTGCAATATTTAGGGCTTTAAAGAACGTTGCCTCATGCACAGTGAAATGGAGCATGTGTAAGTGCCTGCATCAAGTACACTCATCCCCGTGTGAAGCAAGTCTGGGGGAGGTCATGGCAGGAACCTCCAGTTCAAACCTGCCCTCTCTCCTCTGGTCTGGCAGCTGGAAGATACACTCCTCATCCTTCAAGAGCTCTCCAGATGGCATTTCTGAGCTTAGCACATCATCTTGAAATGGCACTAAGCAAGCATCACATATGCCAGCAGCTTCCCCTCCCTGAAGGCCACCTGAGCACTGCCTCAGGGGACATTTACAGCTGGTCTAAGCCACTCTGCAGCTGCTCAAGTGCTGCCTACACCACTCACCTTCAATGTCTGAGGGATTTAAATGACTGGAGAGACCAGAGAACGGCCCACAGCAAGGAAAAGCTTGAATTAAAGTGAAAAAGCCTTGCTGAAAACTCAGACCTGCTTTGCTGCTCTGTATTTCTTACCTGAAAAATTAGCAAGCCTGAATCAATGCATCACAAATGATCCAATCTTCTCCATCCTTTCTCAACAGAGACCTTCCCTGCACAAGCTCATATGACTTCCTCCTTTGTTCAGTTCTAGTTTCCCCCCCTCCCACCTTTATTTATCTTGGTATTAAGGGCATTTAGTTTAATGGAATAAGCCAATAGTACAAAGGCCATTCTGCCCTCTAACAGCAGGCATGATTAAGGAGAGGGGAAGCTTCTGAGCAGTTCTATGGATATTTAACACATCTCCTTGCTGAAGGAGTCCTACTTCCAACTGTTATTTGCACACTAGGACTCAGCTATTTAAATCAGAAGCAGCTGAAGCATGAAAGACAATTCCCCCTGAAATTAGCCCAGAAAACTTCTCCAGCCTTTAAATGGCAAATGGCACCCTGAGCTGCCTCATTCCAAAACGTCTCTGTGCTGACACTCTACATACTTTAGACACACTGTACATGCTCTGCTAATGTTACTCCTGTTCTGCCTCTCACCAAAGAGGTCAAATATCCCAAGCCCTTAGGATATTCCAGCCTCTACTACCTCCAAGAGAACTAAAAATGGATACACAGCTTCATCAAGCAGATTTTGCAGCGAAGGGCAAAGGACAGAGCTCACATAAAAGAGATTAAGAGCCTACTCGGTGGGTCCCATTCTAGAAGTTTTGGTGTTTCCAAGGAGCAATGGACTGGTAGGGAAAACAGAACAAGTTTGTCACCCTCTGCAGAGATCAGTCTTAACTTACTGACCTGCTGCAAGGAAGTTTTTCAACTACAGCCAGCGCAGATGACCACACACTTTGGCAAGGGAAACGCTGGCTGGTACGACATCCTCCCTAGGCCCTTTGAAAACCCAGAGGAAGGGCCATTCCAATGAATTTGGGAAGCAAACTCAGGCAGTAGGGATTTTTTATCAGAGGCAGACTAGAGATGGATGCCAAGACATGAGACAGTTCAACAGCCATTGCCCTACTGCACCGTACTATGCTGGTCCCTCCCACACCAGGAGCACAAGGCGAGCAAGAAGGAGCAAAGGGTGGAGGGGAGAAAGAAGCAGAAAGCAAAAGGGCTGGAAGTGTGAGAGGAGCTCAGCTCAAGGATCCCAGGCACAGGGACACTACATGGGCATAGCAGGGAAACAACCCTGCAAAACAGCGCAGGGACATGGAAAATGCCAGGAAGACAGAGGGGCATGAACAGTTGTGCTATTCCTTGGCATCAAACATCAGAAAGGCAAGAGGTCATGGGCATCAGATAGGGGGGCAACCCAGGAAGCATGAGATCTTTGATGGCAGAGAGGGAAGCCCAGCATGGCTGACCAAAAGAACCATGAAAACCCCTCATTAGAGTTTAAATAACACAGAGATGTTGACTGTTGCATTACCAGTGACATCAGGCTGAGGATGAAGGAGAAAGTGAGACCTGTCACAGAGAAAGTTTCCCTCTTCCTGGTGCCTCTACCCCCATGAGGACATGCATGGGGAGCAGAGCCCCAGGCTCCTCTCACACAGCCCTGCCCACAGCCTGCCACTTTCATATTTTTCACCCCATCTTCCTTCTAAAGCAGAGCAAGAGTCAGAGGAGAGCTAATCCAGGGGGCTTCTACTGCAACCTCACCTTTACAGACCACAAACATCAGCACACCCCACTGTATCACCACCCAGTTTTCTTCCCATCCCAGATGCCTTGAGCAACACTGGGCATCCAGGGCTTGCTGCAGCACAGATGACGGACACTGGCAGGGCTAAGGAGTCCTTCACACTTGCCATGCACAGATCAGCCTGCTCATGCCAAATTCCCTTCATATAAAACATGTGCTAGCAGCACCACCTGATCTGTTCTCAGTTTTACTAACCTGCACTGAAACTAAGCCAAAGCAAGAATCCCAACCCTGACTCCATCAGCATCTTCACTGACAAACGGGATGAGTTAATGCCTTGCAGTATTTAAGGTAGAAAACTGTTCCCTTTCCAAGAAAGGCCAGAAGTTGGCATGACTTCATCCAGAGGTGCACTGAGAGCATGGGGAAGAAATGCATTAATGGTAAAGATATTCACTGCAAACAGGCATTGAGCAATGCAGCCCTTTTTCAGGAAGCCTTTGGCAAGAACCATTGGTCACCCTCAGGTAATGGGCACTGTGAAGGATGGCCAGGAGCAGAGATGGAAACAGCTCCCGCAGGTAAGAGGTTCTGGTCTTGGACTGTAAGCAATTTTCACAGCCTGTCTGCACATGCCTGGCCCTCTCCCCCCACCCCTTTACACCAGCAGGGAATTCCCACACAAACACGCTTCCAAACAGCTTCCCAGGCAGAGCTGTGCCTGACAAAACACAATCACCTTTCAGGAGCTGTGGGTACTTGGTATGAACCAGGTTGGTAAGATCTCCACCATCATCCAGGATCATGTTGAGGGGCTGCCCATCCTTGAAGTACAGGGTCTGCTCGATGCACCACAAATATTCCTCGTCAGTCTCCCCTTTCCAGGCAAACACTGCATGGGAACAAACACACACCATTAGCCAGTTTCTTACTCAGCATGTCATGAAGCAGCCAAAGAAAGATTTCATGAGCAGCTCTCAGTAGCAGCCAACAGACAGATGATTATCTGTGCCTGCAGGCCAGAAAAGACATTTGTACTGAAAAGAAGATCTCAGAATGAGCAAAGATTAAACCATTTTGCCTCCTGTTCCAGGCCACAAACATGGTCAAAAGTTGGGCATTTCACCACTCTCCTCATTCTTCTTCCACGTTAAGAGGGAAAAGGCAGAAAGCAGCTTCACATCCACATACCCTACTTGCTCCTCTAACACATCCTCCTCTACCAGGAATTACAAATAGCCACTGGACATATTGATAGAGACAAATGAAAACACAACTACAGCATTTTCTAGCACAGTAGAAAAAAGGGACCAGACTAGAGCATGAGCTAAGCAGCAGAATGGAAACTCTTCAGCAACTCTGAGTTTAAATTCTAGGCTCCAGCACAGCACTAAAAACCAAGCTGAGGTGCCTCCTCCAGTCCCAGCAATGTGCTGCAACCACTGGCATGGTGTATCCAGCAGGATTTGTGCCTTTCAAGGCATTTGGAAATGGCTATATTTGACCCTCAGTGGTACTCAGCCACTCCAACATATCTTAGGCACATTATTTACATCCCCCAACATATGGTTAAGTTGTCATGTTTACACAGAAAATTAACCTTGAGCCAAGAAAAGCCAATCACGCAACTGAAGAAACTTGCATCATTTATGCCATATTGTATCCGAAGGACCAGCATTTCTCCCAAGACTCAAATTCAGTCTGGGAAGTGCAATATTAACAAAAAGGGCAAGTTCCACAAAACAAGGATACCAAGGGCAGAGCTCAAATACTCAGATAAACACCTGTAAACTGCTCTTCAGTTGAGTTTTGGGTGTTGAGAGCAGTGGGGAAGACAAAAACCCAACACCTGAAGAGCCCCACCTGGCCCTTTGACATCCCAAGCCAAAGGCAGGCAGAGGCAAGGCCTGAAGCTGGTAATGCCAAGGGAGCTGATAAAGGGGCCACTTGGTTGCTTTAGAATGCATCACAGCTGGGGAAAGGCTTGTGGCAGTAGTTATTTGGAACAGAAGTGACAGGCACCCCCCCAAAGCAAAGAACCAGGCTTGCAGAAATCAGATTTAGGCTCTGCCAACAGCTGGGCTCAGGTAATGCAGCTCCCAGCACAAGGCCAGGAGGATTTCATGTCCTTAAGCTGAACAACACAGCAGACAGCTCAATGTATTTGTACTGATCCCAGGGGAACTGCTCTTTACTGGAAGGTGACAGTAACAAGACAGCAGCATCCTGATACACCACTTCAGGGATATCAGGCAGGAACACAGCTGGGCCAGCTCTGTCTAAAAATACCTTGGCTATTGACCCTGTCACTGGAACAGGGCACATGGCAGTTCCCTTCCCTTCCCCAGCCCCCATTTAGCACTGAGCTTGCTGGAAAGCACCAAACACCTCCAGCTACACACACCTACACACCAATCCATTTCATCACCAGCCCAATTCAATCATCTTAATGAGCAGGCTTTGAGATGGTAACACAGAGCCAGGCACTTCCACAGTCTCTGTCAGGAGTGCTGTGCACAGGCTGATGCAATCCAGCCTGAACTAAATGTCCTGCTCTGTAACCACCACTGCTTCTGATGGGTTGGTTTTTATCCTGAAACTTGGTTAGAAGAGCTTGATTTGTACACAGAACAGGCAGTACAGCCCAACTCAGAGCCAAACTAAAACATGGAAAACTTACCAGGGATACCAGCTTTTGCAATAGCTGCTGCAGCGTGGTCCTGTGTGGAGAAAATGTTGCAGCTTGACCATTGTACCTGGAAAACAACCCAAGTTTTGTTTGCTGAACAAAGTTCTGAGATATCAGGCACTCTCTACCAGACACAGGAGTTAAATAAAGAGAGCAAGAGCAGAAAGAAATTAGTGCAGACTCCTGCCTTTCTCAGGAGCTCTGGGAAGTTAAGGTGAAAACTAAGTGTGTGACTAAGCCAGGGAAAATAATGTCACTTTGGGAGAGGAGGTAAGGGAGCTTTAGCTGTGCCACATACTCAGCCTCCTCCTTGCTCCTGAGTGCTTCTCCCAGACAGCCAGAGCATACTTCAGCTATAGATCTCCAGGAGTGCACAGCAGGGTGGCTTTGGAAAGTTTTGGTCAACAAAGGGCAGATTTTTCAGAACAGCCCCATAGCAAGAGTCCACTGAGGGTATGGACACACAACACACCTGCTGGCACTCAAAAGTCAGAAATGCAGCTGAAAAACTACAATCAGTCAATAGGCATTCTCCAAGATTATGCTCACCCACCTCCCACTCTGTGCTCCAGTCATGGAAGCTTTTCCAGCTGAGCTAAGTGTATTCCACAGATTTCATAACTAGGCTCAGGCACCTGGAAAAGCAACAGCATGCTGCTGAGTTGCAGGGAAAAGAATCTGCACACCTAGTGCAGCTCCAACCACCACATCCCAGAGCCACAGACACTTCCCACTCTGCTCCCCACAGGGCTGACTGGCAGCTACTATTTGCATGTTCATTGGTTACAGACCTTGAGCAGAGAGGGCAATAAGGCACAACCCTTCAGCCTCTTTGCAGATACACATCCCACTTCATCAAGAAGTGACATTTCAAAGTAAGGGCTGCAGTAGGACCCACCTCACCTGAGCCTACAGAATTAACGCTTGGCAGTGAAAAAACACCTGGAAAGACCACAGGAAAACTGAATCCATGACCTGAAGCACTGCACCTCCTCACCTGGGTTTTTGTAAGCGCCCCCCATATCAGTACAGATGAGATCAGGAGGTGTCAGGACATTCAAAGGATATAGAACACCTAAATACTGCTACACCTCAAGCTTGATACACACATAGGCCACTTCAACTCTGCACCCCCAGATGTGGAACACCAGCTTGTCATAGTGACAGATCCTTGAATAACTGGCACCTGATGGGCTCAGAGCCCAGTATTTACACCACTGCCTATGAAAAGGATGCATTTTTATTACAAATTCAGAGCTTTTACTCTGAGACAGACTATTTACTCTTTGTCAACCCAGCCAAAACAGGGACACCAAGCACTGAGCTACATCCTCCTTACGTAGGCTACCATTTCATCAGCTTCACTCCTCCCTCCCTGACACCAAAGTTCTGGCAGAACAGATGAACCAGGAGTGAATCCTAACTCAGGTCAAAGCCTAAACTAATACAGAGGCATCACAGCAAGGAGCTCACACAGCAGCACACACCTTAAAGGCAGAACCACAACACACTTAGAGGAACCAAATCTCTGCAGGCCCCTCCCTGCACGACTTGGATGAATCCCATGTGACACTGACTTGGGGCTGTGCTCAAATTAAAGCAGCTTGGCAGTGTCTAACTGAGCACACAGCTGCTGCCTAGGCCAGCCATTCTGGGATAGAACAGCAGGAGCAGCAAGGAGCTTCCCAAATTTCAGTGGCTCCTGCTCTCTTATAAATCCTGTCAAGGGACAAGGGTTTCATGCACAGAGTGGCTGGAACAAAGCCAGGATTGCTCCCCTCCACCACCATCTGCAACCACAGAGCAGCTCTGAAAAGGCCAAGGAACTCCTGCACAGCAGCAGGTACCTTACCCAGGCTGTCCTGGCACAGGGTCCACACCTACTACTTCCTTCTCTTTTTGAGGCAATGCCATAGCTGCTACAGAGGGATCCTCCTCTTCTCCCAGTGCCTTTTAATCAGGAGGACACAGCTCAATTCTTAACCATTCCCAGGGAGGGCACCTCTGGGCAGCCTGAGTCCAGGCAGCTAAACATCAGGACAAAGCAATTTCAGATCAAACTTAATAATGCCTCCAGGTTCCAGCCAGCTCCCTGCTCAGCACACAGGCAGTGCTCAGATGCCTGGCTCTCCTCCTGCCCTGTACAGTGAACACTCAGTCCTGATGTCTGGACTTCATTCAGCAAGTCAGGGATGGCACACATGTCAGTAAATGCCTATTAAGTGCCTCAGTCTTCAATATGGGCCAGAGTAACTGGGTCATAGTCACGCACACGCACCAAATTCCAAGCCAGTGAGCCCCCAGCCCTCAACCCCTGAGCCTCACTGCATCCCTGTTGTTTTGCTGCACAGCTCAAGGGCCAGCATGAGCTCTCAGAAAGCTTCATTAGATTTTGCTGACTTTACCAGGGCACAGTGTGGTTCTTAACACAGGCTAATCTGTGGCGGGGTCAATGCCCAGAGCTGCATGCCCAGCAGCAGCACAACCGTGTGGGAGCAGCTGTGGGCACTGCCTGGGGCACAGCACACGCTGCTGATGGAGCTGCTGCAGCCACCCACCTACCCCTCCCAGAGATGCAGCTTGTCCAGAGGGACACTGCACCCCAGAGGTGCACAGAGCACACACAGCAAGCTTTGTGCTTAAGGAGACAAGACCGAAGCCATCCACCTGGAGCCTCTTCCAAAAAGAGCAGCCTGGATTCCCACAGGTGTTGCACAAGCAGGAGCAGCGACCCCAGCAGAGCATCAGCAAGAGCTGAGGGAGCAGGTGAGAGCTTTACCTCGGCCCCCAGGGCCATGAGGGTCTCGATGAGCACCGCAGTCTGCACCGTCATGTGGAGGCAGCCGGCGATGCGCGCGCCCTTCAGGGGCCGGGACCCCGAGTACATCTCCCTCATCTTCATCAGCCCCGGCATCTCATTCTCGGCAATCTCGATGGCCTTGCGGCCCCACTCGGCGAGGCTGATGTCGGCTGCGAGAGAAGCAGGACAGGTGGCGGGGTTTAAATAGCTGAGACCTTGGAACCCCTTCCCACACCCTTGTGGGGAGGCACTGGCTGCAACAGCTGAGCACCCAGCAGCAGCTGGGAGAAAACCAGACCCTACTCCAGCTACTCCCTCCTTTTTTACTACGGCAAAGAGGTTTTCAAATGAGCTTAGACCAAAGCTAAGAGCCCCTCTGGGAGAAGGCACGCTGCAGGAGCTTACCAGTCAGCTGTGATCTAGTGCACGGACATCCTGAGGCACGTTCATTCAGCAAGGCACAGCCTAAAGCACGGCCCAAGCACGCAGCACTCCCTGGAGAGCCTGCTTTGCCACAGAGCTGACCTGCAGGGCACAGAGTGCTCCGAGAGGGCACCAGGGGCTGAGCCCAGCACAGCTTCTCCCTCTCCAAAGCAGAGCTGCAGGTCCTACCCCCTTGGACCCACAGGAATTATTTTAACTACCTTAGTTACCAGTCTACTTCTGCCTCTGTAAAAAGGAGCTATAGCAGAAAAGTTCAGCATAAAAATGAACAAGATAGGCTTCTGGCAGGCTACTGCACCTGCCATGGGTGTCCGACCCCAGCTTTAAAAAGACCATGGTCAAACAGGTAAAATGCCCAGCTACATCAGAGAGCCTCTCTTCCTTACCCAGTTTGCTCTTTGAGAGATTTCGGAAGGTTACCATTCCGCTCAGACCACGGCCAGACGCCTTTCTTTCACCTACCTGTCTCTGCAGAGGGAAGCGTGGGGCCACCGAGGCTGCCGCATGTGCTGGAGCCTGCACAGCACCCCGGGCCCGAACCAGCCCCGGAACAGGCGATGGGAGCGCCGCGGGAACAAACGCAGCAAGAGGCCCCTCAATCTTACCCTTCTGAAGGGCTCCGTAACTTTACCGGCGCTGCTTAAAAACCACCCCGCAGCATTTTGGGTCCAGAGCCCCCCCGGGGGCAAATCGTTTCCCAATGGGAGCCTTACAGGCTAAGGCTCTTCTCCTTGAATTTGGCCTCCTCGTATAAACCGCCCTTCTTTGTGAGTTTCGGCTCCGCGAAAGCAGCCGCCGAAACCCGCGGGGCAGGCGAGCCGAGGGCGCTCCCTCCCACATGGGGAGCCCAACCCGGCCCATCCCAGGGGGGCAGGAGCAGAGCGGGACCCCCGGGTGGGGCCGCCCATGGGGGGCCCGGGGGGGCCCCGCGGGGCTGGCCCGGGACCCGCACTCACCCACTTTGTAGGGCAGCCGGTCCGACATGGTGGAGCTGCGCGGCGGGAACTGCCCGAGCAGCAGCAGCAGCAGCAGGAGGAGGAGGAGAAAGAGAAGGAGGCGGCCCCGGGAGTGCTTTATGGAGAGGCGGCGCCGCCTGCGTGAGGCGGGGCTGGGCTGGGCCGCACAACCGCGCTGGGCCCGGCCGGGATCGGGCCGCCTACCCCGGGCTGGGCTGTGCCCAGAACCGACCCGGCCCCGGCCCCGGCCCCGGCCCCGGCCCCGGCCCCGGCCCCGGCCCCAGAAGCGACCCCCGGCCCCAGCCGCAGCCCCACGGCCGGGCAGGCCCAGGGCACCCGCTGCCCCCCACCGGTGCCAGGCCGGTTCAGGACACTGTGTATAAATACATAAATATCAGCGGGGAGCGGGCCGAGCCCGGGCCAGGCTCTGCTCGGGGGGCCCAGCAATGGCACGAGAGGAATGGTTCCTGCCCAGGATATTCCCATGGGGAAGAACTTCTCTGCTGTGCAGTGACCCAGCACTGAGCAGAGACCAGAGAGGGTGTGGAGCCTCCATCACTGGGGATATTCCAGACCCCTCTGGACACAGTCCTGTGCCGTGTGCTCTGGAATGGCCCTGCTGGAGCAAGGAGGGGGCAGCAGATGCCCAACTCTGGTCCCTTCCAAGCTGACCCCTTCTGGGATTGTGCGAGCCGGTGCCGCACAAGGCCACAGCGTGTCCCGGGTTGATGCCAGGACTGGCCCTGGTCCGCAGTGCCCGGCCTGGCCAGGGAGCTGCTGTGGGCACTGAGCAGGCAGCACTCCCTGTCCCGCTTCCCTGGGGGGTTCCCTGAGGATCCCAGGGATCCCTCAGCCTCAGGTGATGCCCGGGGATCCCTCACCCTGAGGTGATGCCCGGGGATCCCCCAGCCTGAGGTGATGCCCGGGGATCCCTCAGCCTCAGGTGATGCCCGGGGATCCCCCAGCCTGAGGTGATGCCCGGGGATCTCCCAGCCTGAGGTGATGCCCGGGGATCCCTCACCCTGAGGTGATGCCCAGGGATCCCCCAGCCTGAGGTGATGCCCAGGGCTCCCCCAGCCTGAGGTGTTAACCCTGGGCACAGGCACACCTCTCCGTAGGGCTCAGCCAGCCGGCCCAAGGCAGGGAAAGTGCTGGTGAGGTGCCAGGCAGAGCTGGGCCCCCCCCGTCAGCGCCTCTCTGAGCTGGACCTTGGACTCCCTGCCCTCCTGCAGCCGCTCTGGCAGGGGCAGGGCAGGGCTGGCACAGGCACAGCCAATGCCCGCCGCACATGCAGGAGGCAGAGCCCCACCATGGCCTTGCCAGTGGTCACACACACGTTCGCTCCTCTCCTGGCATCTCAAACAGGCTTTTTCATAAGCCCCAGCGCTAAACTGGGGTGAACTTTTCAGCCTGGCTGTCACACACCTCTTCTTGTACCAAAGATTCCCTCACAGTGACACTGAAATTCTCACTGGTTTATTTTGCCAAGTTTGAAACAATTCTGAGCACAGAGTTCACCCCCAGACCCCAGCTCCTGGTCCCCCAGAACGGAAAGTCAGTGTCTGTGACCTGAGCAGCAGCTGATGTTTGCTGACTGTCCTACAGCGAAAAGGCCACACAGCAGTTCCACTAGGAGCCCTGGATAGGCAGTACATGTGGAAGCTGTAGGATCTGTGTTTAATATTCCGAATGCTGGAGGTGCACCAACACACCTGAGGCCATCCCAAGGCGTTCTATAAATCAAAAAGTGCCCAAAGGAGCGGCGTGTCTGTTCCCCTGGGCCAGGGTCTCCTAACCCAGTCGTGGTTTCACTAGTTTACATCACCACCGACCTTTTTGTCCCAGCTCCAATGCCCCCGTGGGCAGCAGCAGGACAGGGCTCCGGGCTCTGGCAGTTCCCACTCATCCCAGACCCTGGGGTGGGATCGCTGGCACACTCTGCATCCTTCTGCACACCTCTCTCTGCCCACAGGCAAACAGGAGCTGTCTCAGTAACACTCAGGGAGCAGAGCAGAGCAGAGAATATGCTGAGCTGGAAGAGACCCACAGGGACCATCCAGTCCAGCTCCTGGCCCTGCACAGACACCCCAACAATCCCATCCTATCCCTGTCCCATTGTCCAAACCCTCCTGCAGCTCTGGCAGCCTTGGGGCCATGCCCACTGCCCTGGGGAGCCTACTCAGTGCCCACCACCCTCTGGGGGAAGAACCTTCTCCTGAGATCCAAACTAACCCCACCCCAACTCAGCTTCAGGCTGTTGCATTGCCATTCATTCATTCATTACATGGATAAACTCTATGAATTCCACATTAGAAATACAGTGGTTCAAAGTGGACAGGTTTTTATTCTTAAGCAAAAGTCCTGTTTGTGTTTCACAGTCATTTTTTTTTAGCAAATCTGATCATTTCCCTTCAAACCCAGTGTTAGCTCTTTAAAAGCACATGGGATCAATGGTGACTTCTTTTCTCTCCCTAAGAAGAATCACATTACGGAAATTCAGTCTATTGCTTCGTCATCACCTAAAATGGTGGGAAGTGGGGAAAATAGAAAGTAAAATGGAGAAGATCTTTCTTGAAATTGTGTTAAAGATTTGTGAAGTCTATATCCTAACTAACACCTTCGCCTTTGCTGCAAGACAAGTGTGTTTCTGAGCTGGGGATGGACCTACGGCCCGGCACAGGCACCCCACGGAGTCGCTCTGGGCTGGGAGTCGGCCCTGGGACACCCGGGATCTGCTCCCGACGGAGCCCCAAAAGTGCCCAGAGACCCATCCAGGGCCTGGCACTGCCTCCCTCACCACAGCAGGGTCTGGAGTGGCTCTCCAGGGATAACACAACATTCCTGCTGTTCCCCAGGGAGCTACAGCCACTGCAGGGCCCATCCTGCATCCAGCTCTGGGTGCTGAGCACAGGAAGGCCATGGAACTGCTGCAGAGAGGACAGGGGAGGCCACAGGGATGGAGTGAGGGCTGGGAAAAACCTTTCCTAAGGAAAGGCTGGGAGAGTTGGGGTGGCTGAGCCTGGAGAAGAGACGGCCCTGGGGAGGCCTTGGTGTGGCCCGGCAGCACCTGAAGGGGCCCCGAGGAAAGGTGGGGACAGAGTGTTCAGCAGGGCTGTGGGCACAGGACAGGGGTGGTGGGTGTGAAAATAAAGGACACAGATTTAGGGGAGATGTCAGGAAGATGCTCCTTTCCAAAGAGGGTGGAGGGGCACTGGCACAGGGTGTGTCTGAGAAGCTCCATCTCTTGAACCATTGAAGGGAAGGTTGGACGGGTCCCTGAACAACCAGGTCTGGGGGGAGGATGATCAGGTGGCAACAACAGGATTTTGAGGGTTGTTTCCAAGCCAAGCCATTCAAGGATTCCATCATTCTATGACCTCCCCTCCACCACTGCGCAGTGTCCCCACAACTCCTGTGACATCGCAGCTCCCAGAGCTGTGCCCGTGTTCCATGTGGAAGGGCCAGTGCCCGGCGACGAGCCCAATGCAGCCATTCCCCTGCTGCCAGCGCACCCGGCAGCAGCTCCCAGCGCTCCCTGCCACTGCTGCCACACCATCCTTCACCCTGGTCCCAGTGGAGTGTTTTCACCTCTTCCCTGCGACGTCTGCCAGTCTGGGACTTGTCTTCAATCCCAGCACCATGGGCAGCCTCCTGTCACTGAAGGTACAGTGCCATTGCATGGAGGTGACACCCCCCGAGTGCCTGGGCAGGGCTGCAGCTCTGTGGGGATGCTGTGGGACAGGGACCCCTCTCTGAGGTTGTGCTCCTGCTGCAGGCTCACACAGACACCGTGGAGCCCATGGA
>JAWWEU010000053.1:1453457-1507837 GCA_035583155.1 Acropternis orthonyx | reverse complement strand
GCCAGGTTGGACGGGGCTTGGAGCAACCTGGGCTGGTGGGAGGTGTCCCTGCCCATGGCAGGGGGTGGGACTGGATGCGCTCTTCCAACACATTCTGTGATTTTCTCCTTCTTTGGAAGCAAGTCCTTTCTCTCTTCCCAATGGATTTTGGTATCTTGTTGCCACAGAGAAACAGGGGTTGTTCTTCCACTTGTGTCCCCCCTGACCTGAGCCCCTTTCCTGCTGCTGTGGTATGTTGAGGGAAGACAAGGCTCTCCTCTCCCCCGAGTCTGAGGGACCAGGCAGTGGGAGAGCAGCACATGCAGGTGATTCCTCAGCACTTCTGGAAGGGGGGAGGACTGTCCTGTGGGTCAGATGGCCTGTCCTTGTGGCTGGAGAAACCTTACAGGGTGTATGTTGGTCTGATAATAATCCTGGTCTAAGTATTGAGTCAAAGGGCTGGGGTGTTGGCCAGGAGAAGGGAGCAGTGGGCAGCGTGCTTGAAAAGTTACAGTGAGAAGTTTATGAGAACAAGTTTTTGTTAGAATTTTATTGGCATTTGCACTTAACGGTGAACCAGTATTCTGTTTTCTCCTGCTGTCTAAGTGAGGGACGGAAAGTAAAGGGGAGGGAAAACTTATCCTGAATTAATGTGTGGTTTTCAAAAGGCTGTGCTTAGCATTTTGACAAGTTTGACACATGGTTTTATCTAAGGCTGAATTTTAGGGGGGAGGCAGGGAAAGGGGACAAAAGTCTTTGAGTGTTGGCTATTTTCCTATTCTGACAATTTGCTGGTATCACCTGTTGGTGATACATCCATTCAACTAGAGTCTCTGCAAACTTTGTGAGTGTTGTTTTTTTGTTGTTGGATTTTCTCCCCGGGTTTGGTTGGGTTTTGTTTTTTCTTTTTTTGGGGCTTTTTTTAGGAAGAACTCCTGTGCTTGTTGCAAGTTGAACTTTTGTTTCCAGTGATTGCTGTTTTCTTGGAATGATGGTCCCGAGACAGCAGTGGGTGGTGGGTTCTTGGGAGCTTGCTGCTGTGGGGATGAGAAACCTCATGCTGGCAAGGGGACAGAGTGCACAGGAAACCCCTGGAACAAGAACAGCTTCTTGGGCATTTTTGGTGATCCAAAGTCATCAGTCTGCCCAGTTACTCAGTAGGGATGATGACCATTTTTAATTGGCAGCTCTGCCCTGCCCTGTCAGGACAGGTGGTATTAAACTGAGCCCTTCGTAGGGATCAGATGATGTGACCAACCCTAACCAAAAAAAGAGAGATGGCTGATATTTTTTGGGCTAGTTTGTCACTTTTTTCTTTTCAGGAAATGTTCTGAACTGTTAAGTTGAAAACTTACTGTGGCATCTTACCATCTGTTTCTTTCTTTTTCAGGGTTGGTTAAAAACGTATGGCTACTTACTTCCATCTGACAGCCAAATGTCTGCCTTGCAGTCGGGGAAGGCTGTGCAGTCTGCAGTTGCCACTATGCAACAGTTTTATGGAATCCCAGTAACGGGAGTTTTGGACCAGACAACTATTGAGTAAGATTAACACAGGTTACTTTTGTCTTTCCCTTTCTTAATGCATTGTCATGTTACTTGAGGGATTATTCCAGGTGCAGGAAGTCCTCTAAAGGGATAGATTTGACTGACTGAGCCAGAGAAGTCTTGATTATGGAAAGGTGTCTCTAACAAAAAAATATGGGAAATTCCACTTTTCTTTTTGCCAACAGTACTGTTTGTATGAGGAGAAGCTCTAGTTAATGTTTTCTTTGAACACAGATGTGAGTTTCTCAAAGTGGAGAACATGAAGGATTTAATTTATTTCCATCTCTGTCTGGATTTAGGTTAAAATTCTGACTTCAGGAATGGCTTCTAATGTGTTTCTTTATTAACTGGATTTGTGTATCTCCACAGATGCTGTTTGTGGAGGTCCATACTTTGAGCTGAAGTAGTTGGATTGCCGTTGGATGATGATGATCAGGGATACTTAGCTGTCCATAGTTGCCATTTGTTGGACTTTAGATGCTCTCTGCTGTGTGTTGACCATGTGGTGGTGTTTGTGGTCGCTGCTTTCATAGCTCAGGAGCGTTGGTGTAAATCAGCAAGGCTGGAGGGATCCTGTTCTTTAGTCTACCGTTCAGTGTGTGCTGCAGAGGGGGTGTGGAAGTGGCTCCTTGTCTGACTGCATGAGTGCCATGGAGTGCCTAGATCTGCCTGCTCTTGGTCTGGCCTAGGGGAGCATCTGCTGACTAAAAGCAGATTGCAGAGAAGGGCTTACTGATGCTTTCTGGGGAAAAAAGCATCTGATGGTGAGCAAAAATAAAACAGAAAGCCCAAATAATGGAACTGGCTTAGGCCCTGCCTCGTTTTCTCTTGGCCATGTTGCATTAGCAGACCTTTTAGGAGTGTGCTCTGCCTGGTTATTCATCTCTTCTCTCAGGGCACTGTGCTGGCAAAAGGGACGTGGCAGTGCAAAGAAAGAGGCACAAAGTAACCAAACCCTGTGAAGAACAAAGCGGGTTGGTTATATGCCTTCCAGACTGCAACAAAAGGGAGAAAGAGAAGAATTTAGTGAAGTGGGCAGGAGGGGATCATCCTGGGCTGGAAGTGCCTCTCCAGTGAACATAGCATTCCCTCCTTTAGCTGACAGGAAAAGCCCCTTGTTCTCCATTGGGGGATAGAGAAAATCCTGTTTGCCTTTCAAATGAGCTGAAAACGAAATGCTTTTGAAAGGTGGGGATTTTCCATCTGAGATCTCTTTGCCATTCATAACAGTTTGTAGGTGAATGCTGAAGCCATTGAGCAAGGCTCTGTGTGTGCAGTTGGTGTGTAGAAGTTTGCAGCCAGGATGCTCATGTGTTGGAAGGGGCTCTGATGTTGGGTGCTAGTTTGGAAAGTTAAGGAGCTGCTTCTCCTGCCTTGTGAGTGCTGGGGTAAAGGAGCAAACTGCATGTGGAAGTCCCTGCTTTAGTTAATAAAAGTTTTTCGGGAGGAAGGGAAGGTGTTGCCCACATTTTAGAGTTTATGTATATAGGCAGGGGTTGATTTGTGCATGAAGACCCAAAGGCTAATGGATGAAAAACCCAGATGGTTCCCTCTTCTGAAACTTGAGTCTCCAAAGGCTTGAGATTCAGCTGCAGCCAAACCCTGGGGTGCTTTGCAGGCATGTTGGGTCACTCTGCTTCCATCTGTCCTGAGTCAGTAGATCCATCTGTTGCATGGCAGGGTGGAGCAGGAGTAGCTGCCTGGAAAGTGCATGAATAGAAAAAGAGGAGCTGATTGCTGTTAGCAGTGAGCCTGTATTTTGAGCTGGGGGGCATCTGGCTGGGCTGTATTGGGCTGTCCCTTGCTCAGACCTGGTTGTGGAAGCTGAGCAGAAGGACAAGAGCTGACAAGGCAGGCTGCCTCCAAGGCTCTGAGTTACTCAGGCGTTTGCTAAGCTGTTATTTCAGTCTGTTTTGTAAGATTGCAGTTACGAATTTTTCTGTCACTTCCATCAGTGTCATAATCTCTGTCCCTTTAAAATGGCTTTAAGAATCAGAGTGCAAAATTATTATTTTCTGTGGTTTCTTTGTTAAGCAACGAATCCTGCATATTCTGTTTACACTTACTATGGAAGCCTAAAGTTTTTCATCTCCACATGCCCCTAAATCCTGAGTTTGTTTCTTCCTCCAAGACGGGTGCCCAAGTGTGTGAAAGCCACCATGCAGGTGCTGCCAGTGGGAGATGGGAAGGAACACCACCACTGGTGATGCTTTTTGGTACCCAAAAGGAAGTTTGGGTGGGGGTGCATTCAGCAGAGGAGCTATCCTGAGGTAGCATGCTGAGGAGATGTAGTTTCCTGTAAGGGAAGCAGGAGAGAATATGTAAAACAGCCTTCTGAGACCCTCAGCAAACTTTGTGCCTGCCTGCAGCTGGTGGGGTGAACTGTAGTTTTGCAGAGCAGCTGGGCAAGGATGTAGTCCTGGGAAGATGCTTGGAAACAAGGCACACTAGTGCCAAACAGAAGTGATGACTTGTGTTTGTCATGATCAGTCACATAGCTCTGGAGGGAACCAAGGAATGATCTTGGATGTGTTGGGAGTGTCTTGTGCTTTGTCTTGAGCCTGCTGTGTAGGTCCCTCACCTTGAGGTGCACCACAGCTGGGTAAGGATAGCACTTCCACCAGCTCAGGAGTAGGTGATTGAGAGTTACAGCTTCCTCTCTTTAGGAGAGTCTTGTGGAGGGCTTGGAGCCTGAACTGGGGAAAGCAGCTGTATCAGGATGTCACTGCTTTTGGAAATTGTCTCTTCTCTGATGCCAAGCAGCTGAAGGAATGCAATAGTCTATGCCTAAACAGTGCCAAGGATAAATTTTGATGATCCAGTGTTACTGGTGTTCCCATTCGAAAAAATAAGTAGGGGTAAAGCAGCCATAAGGATCTGAATCTTGCCTCAAGTAATTGCCTTCTGTTGTTTTTTCTGATGTGATGATTTCCCCTGGAACACAGAAAGGGTTATCCAAACTGCTCAGCAGAGAATGACTGTCATAAAGCTCGGCTACAGATGACGAACAGCAGCAAGCTACCCCTTTGAGATTCTTTTATCACAGCCCTGCCCTGCTGAGAAGAGCAGAGATGGCTGGCTTTGTACCCTGGCCCCTGTGATTAGACCAGGGCCCACGGGTCTGGGAAGTAAGTTGAACCAGGGAACTGATCCACATAAACTTTCTCAGCTCAGGCTGTGGACAGCTTGGGTACTGCCCAGCTCTGATCAGGTACCTGGGCTTTGTTGCCTGGTTTCAGAAAGGCTGTAGCTGAGCTCTGGAACAAACTGTGGTAGAATACGGGGGGGTTCAGACAGGCCTAAGTAAAATGGGGCTGACAGAGGAGTTAGGCAGCCGTGGGCATCATGAGTCTATCTTGGAAGCTTTGGCTCCAGGAGCCCTTAAAGCCCTGGGTGTTCCTCTGGAACAGCCCCTTGCCCTGTGCCTATACCTGGAGCTGGAACCAGGAGCAGGAAATTTGGCTGTCTGGGAGGGAATTCACTTTCTTTCAGGTGTTGGGACGGGGCAGCCGATGTTCCTATAGGAAAGAGATGCTGAGGTGCGAGGCACTGCTGGTGTGTCAGCATAGCCAGCACTGCCCTGGACAGCCCTGCTGATTTCTCTACACATCCATGCTGCTTTGGTAGCCCTCCTCTGTTAATTTTTTTTGTCTTCTAGATGACACTAGTGAAGATAAAACAGAAGGCCATTTTCTGACTGCAATCAGAGTAGTGGAGTTCTCATGAAGCTTAGGAGGTGAAGACCTAGTTCACACTATGGCTTGTGTAAGGTTATGCTAAAAACATGGTGCCATATCATATGACTGGCATTTTTAAAAAAAAACAACAAAATTCAGAAAATATGTAGGAGAATTTAGGTGACAGTAAGCCTGAGATCTCTCTCACAAAGCGCTGGAAGCAATGGAGAAGAACACAAATAAAGGACATTGGAAAAATACAGCATGTTGAGGTTGAATTGATGCAGCTTTTCTAAAAGCAAGTCTTAGATGTACTGCTTTCCTTTGGAGGTGGCAGCAGTTGTGTGGGCAAGACAGATCTGATTTCCACAGGTTGCTTGGATTTCTGAGAGACATACAGTGCTGATAAATGTAAGGTGATGTAAGTGGGGAAGATCTGTGCCAGCTTTATATGCACAGCTTGGATTCTTGTCAGGTACAGTGCAATATGTATAACAACTCTCATTTGCTCTGTTCTTGGTGGGGAGAAGATGACAGATGACTGCACTGAAATTTATAAGTCCCCAGAGTTGTTACGTACAGGAAGGCAGTGGAATCAAGAAAGGGCAGCTGTGTGGCTGCTGTGTTTGCTGTGAAATAATGGTCTGGTGAGGCTGCACGAGTGTCTGTCTCCTTGGTTTTGATTTCGAAGGTGTCCCAGAAAGAAGTCTTGTAAACCGTCTACTGCTGATGGGAGATGAAGGGAACTTCCTGCAGGTGTGGGGCTAATATTTTTTGATTGATAAGTTGTATTTTGTTTAGGCACAAGCATGTGGGCACACAGGGACTTCTTGCCCTTGGCTGGCTGCAGCTGATGAAAGAATGTCTGCATTTGCAGGCCAGAAGTTGTCCCCCAGGTGGCCAGGGGTGTGGGGGAAGCCCTGCTGGGTAGGGGGGACAGAATTTGGTGTCTTGTGTGAGAAACAGGCCAGGGTTGGCTACAATGCTCTTCTCACATGTGACAAGGCAGTGGCGGGTCCTGCAGTGTGTTCTTAAGGGCTTTGTGTCACAGTGGACACTTGTCTTTGCCATCAGAGTAACTGGATCAAATGCCTGAAGAATTCCAGTGGCTGAGGGCAGTGCCAGTGTGCCTGGGAGGCTGTGGCCATGTGCTTGCATTATTCCTGGGCTCTGCCCTCCTGTCCTGGGCTGCACTGTGAAATCCCAAAGAATGTGGCTGGGACCTTTGGAGACCAGTACCTGCAGTTCCTCTCTTTCTGTCCTTGTCTCCTTTTCCCCCGCAGCCACCTGCAGTGATGGGCAGATTAGTTCCTCTGTGAGCCACTTCTGCCTTCTCTGGAGTGTGCCCACACCAGCAAGTGGCGTAGTATTTTGAGGAACGGTCTATTTCTCCTTGTCATAGAATTGTTTATGTTGGAAGGAACTTCTAGAGACTGTCTGCTCCAAGCCCCTGCTCAAACAGGGACAGCTAGAGCAGGTTGCCCAGGACCATGTCCATCTGGGTTTCGAGTATCTCCAAGGGTGGAGACTCTGCCACTTCTCTGGGCAACCTGTGCCAGTGTTTGACCACCCTCAAGCCAGTGCAAGAAATAAGCAAAAGATCTATCAAGGCTGGGGGTAAAGGAGGTAGAGAAGGAGACTGGACTTCCCTGGTCGTAGTGCCTGGATCCCTGTGCAAGGGACAGCATCCTTTGCTCTTCCAGTTCACCTGGCCATAGGGGCAAGTTTCCTCCATCATGAGTGACATCAAGAGTCAAGGGTTGTGGAGAGGACCTAATGGAATTTGGTGCGTGTGGCTGGGGTGATTGTTCTGGCTGTTTTAGGTGACAGCCTTAGTCATTGTCTGGGAGGGTTGTGTTTGCACTTGTTCAGTTTTATCCAGTGAGTTGTGAACTGGTATTTTTCCACTGGCACAGGAGCACTTTAACAAGCAGAGAGTCACTCAAGTAGGTGGTGGGTGAGTTTGATCCCAGTGCACACACATCTGTGATGTTGTCTCTTGTGGCATTATCATCATGAAGCTCTTGGCAAGCACAGAGGCTGCCTGATCTGGTATCTGTGGTTACAAAAGGGCAAGTGAAGTCGTTCTGGTTTTCTGAGGTGTGGATTGCCAGCAGAGATGGGCTGCACAGCTCTGTGCAGAGAGGGTGAACCCGAGACAGGGAGGACAGCCCTTCCCGGGCCCTGCATTGGCCATGCCTCAGAGTTCTTTGGAATCTCTTTTCCAGACTCTTGTTAGCTTGCTTTTTTTCCCTTTCCCCTTCCCTTCCAGGTGGATGAAGAAGCCTCGATGTGGAGTTCCAGACCATCCCCACCTGCGCCACAGCCGGAGGAAAAAGCGCTATGCACTCACGGGCCAGAAGTGGAGGCAGAAGCACATAACCTACAGGTACAGCCCCCTCCCTGCCCCTTTTGGTGGGGAAAAGCGGTCTCTACTTGTTTGGGATGCAAGTTTTGTACTTTTAAACTAAAATGGGACCCTCTCTGTAGTGCCTAGTTGAGGCTTTCATTCTCAGAGCATGGTGCAGGGGAACACTGTCAGAGCACCGGAGTAGTTGAGGAGTCTGTTATCAATTAGAAAATAACTATCAGTGAAGGCATTTAAGTTCCAACCATTAATTGTGTAATTTCCGCAGGAAAAATCTTAGTAAGCCCCTTTCTGATCCATTAGAAAACTAAGGCTCCATCCTTTGGATCGTGTATGATCTTTATCAAACCCTTAAAGCAGAAGGAACATCGTTGTCTGAGGACAAGGTGCTTCCTCTTCTACTGACTTGCAACCTTTTACTGAATGTGTATTTTTGCAGAGGTTTTACTTTTGCTGCTGAAGTAAAGCTGAGGTGATATGCTGGAGAGAGCTGCCGGGGTCACATGAGTGCTCTGCAGGGACAGTTGTGTGCCAGAGAAATGTTCTCAGTCAGTCAGGCACGGAGCTTTCGAAAGGCAGTTGCTGAATGATGCCAATGGAAGTTTCTGACAATAAGAAGGTCACTTCAAATTAAAATTACACCACCTTGCCCCCATTCTAGTTGAAATTACAGCCTTTTAAATTTTTTGGGTGGGCAAAGGAGTTTGCAAGGGAGTGAAAATTAGGAACGTAGTCATTAAGGAGAAGATGTGATGATCCTTGTGGGTCCCTTCCAACTCAGAATTTTCTGTGATATAGATGAGCAAGACTAAGACAGAAAGAAAGTCTCTGGTGAAGAGGTAGAAATGTGAGTGACCAGCATGGGGAAGGTGCCAGAATGTGTAGGGAGAGATATGACAATGTGAAGGGAAGGAATCAGGGACTGGTGCTCTCTGTTGCTTCTGCCAAGAATTCTGAGAAAGGAGGAGGAGGATTCTTCAAGTCACAGTGAGGAATGCAGAGACTGGCATGAGGGACTTATTCTGGGGACTAGTTCAGAGCTTCCACCAATAATCATTCCTTTAACTCAAACTGTAAAGGGACCCCCTCTGTTTGTGAAGGTGTGAGAATCAGATCCTGCTTCTAACCTTTTGTGGACGTCAGGGCAAACTGGTATAGAATCAGATAAATAAAACATGCCTTGAGCATGTGCATAACCCCAGGAAGCAGACTGGCAGATGGCTCCACTGCTGCCTCTGTCAAACCAGTAGTTGTTTAGCTTTCCAATTTCAGTATTTGTAGTCTGCATTTAAGTGGGGGGTGTCTTGATTACCACTGAATGTGTTACAGTGTCTTTCATCTGTCAGTTACTATACTAAATTGAGTCAGCTTCATTAAAGACTGGAAATTTTTTCTGTGATATAGATATTTTATATCACCCAAGCCAAGTTTAACAAATAATGAATCTATTACATGCACACACACAAAGCACTCCACGAGCAGCATTTTTTAAGCTAAAGTTTACAATTGCGGGAAATTTATGTGCAGGTAAATGCCCCTTACCCTCCCCAAACTCTGTATCATCAGCTGTCACAGACTGGGCTGCACAAAACTGGCAGGTCCATCACTCCTGTGAGCTCTGAAATATTTTGAGTAGTCCTGAGTATGAAGCAGCTCATGTAAGTATAATTTACTGCAAGGTTTGTTTCTCAAAAAGAATTTTTGTGGTCAGTTTCTTTCATGTACTGGATTCCATTTTGGCATGGTAACTTCAGACAAAATCTAAAGTAATTCACATTTTTAAACTAAGTTGCTCAGCTGCCTACACCCAGATTGGAAAGGTTGTCAGACTTTTAGGAAGTGATACAAAATCAGCCAAAACATTCTGAAGATTTTTATTGATAAATACAGAGTTCAGATCAGGACTGTAGCTTTGTTGGTAACTTTCTTTGTAAGAGCAAAACTTTGCATACACAAAGTAGGGTGTAGAAAAAAATAAAACCCCTTTGGAAATGCAAACTGTGAGACTGTGTATTGATAGTAAGTGTCAGATGTATCCTGCAAATTTAAACATCCCTTTTTTCTCATTCCCACAGTGTACACAACTACACCCCCAAGGTTGGCGAGATCGACACAAGGAGAGCCATTCGTCAGGCCTTTGATGTCTGGCAGAGAGTGACACCACTTACCTTTGAAGAGGTCCCTTACCATGAAATTAAAAATGACAGAAAAGAGGCAGATATTATGATATTTTTCGCTTCTGGCTTCCATGGAGACAGTTCTCCGTTTGATGGAGAGGGTGGATTCCTGGCTCACGCTTACTTTCCTGGACCAGGGATTGGAGGAGACACTCACTTCGACTCAGACGAGCCCTGGACCCTGGGAAATTCCAATCATGATGGTAAGAGTGCAGTTGCAGACACATTGACAGGCTTTCAGCTAGAAAGTGTTTGCTCAGTGGAGCTTTTGCCTCCCATACACGTGTTTTCTAAAATATGTTTTCTGTCATAAATGGGGAAATAATATTGGTTTGTGAATGTGCACAGGTGTCAGTCCTGAGGAGTGTGTCTGCTGGTTTTACATCTCTCAAGATTTGGGCCTTAGTTGCCACAAAAACAACTCTGGGAGGGAGAAGTGTTGAAATGGTATCTCATGGAATATTTACCAGGGGCAATTTGAGTTCGTTGTAATGGTGAATCAAACGTTGAGAGTGAAGACATTTGAATGTCAAGTTGTTTTGATCCGTAGTTGTTTTCTCAGTCTGGGATTCCTCCCCCTGCCAGAGGTTGGGGCTGGCTGATTAGTTAAGGAAGACTGATGATTGGGACAACAGTTTTATCTTACTAAGCATGAAGAATTCCTGCTTCTTTCTAACCTTATCTTACTCGCTGATGGCAATGAGCATTTTCTGTTCTGTTTTCAAGCCTTTGATTGAGGACAGTGATGACTTGTAAAAAGTTGAAACCCAGGATTTCACAGTGGCCTCATAAAATATCTCTCCAATTTCTGCAATCATAGTGATTTGGAAAGAACAACATGTCTTTAAACCTTTAGGGAGTCAAAGTCATGTTTTGAACCAATGATAAGAATTAGAAGTTTACGTGAATTGTAAATGTCACTTGATTTTTAAATTGTATAAAAACACAGTAGCATTGTTGTGCCCATGATGTCTAAGGACATGCAGAGGTGATGTCTTTCATTAGGCCAAACAGTGTGGTTTGAGAAGAAGAGAAGCTTTCAGGCACACAAGCACCTTCAGGCCTGCCCTAGGAGTGACAGCTTGCTTTAAGAATGGATTGCACATTGAGAAAATCCCTCAGATCATCTCTGACAGGAATTGGAGCTGTCAGGTTCAGTGTGGGAATGCTAATTTGTAGGAAAGCAGAAATTAAAGAGAAGGAACATTTCCTGGCATGTTTAAATGACTAGATGAGATGTAGGCTGAGAAAGAGAGAGTTATAGTCTGTGGGATGGGGAGGGGGTGAGTGTGGAGAGTGAGGGAGGTTATAGGCTAACACAGAAGCAGTCCTGCTGCCTTGAAACGTTAGGAATTTTTATTCCTAGATTTGTGGCTGGAGGGCAGTTCATAGATTTCCCTCAAGGACCAGGACTGACAATCAGAGACCTTGTGAGAGCTGCTGTGGCAGCAGCAAGGTGTGTTTGTGCTGTGTCAGTGGTCTGGGCCACTTCAGTCTGGGCTTAGTACTTGTTGGAGCTCAACTCTGGGGTGTGGGGGAGGCTCCTGTAGAGGATGTGACTTCCCAGGTAAGGCCAAGTGTGCGAGCTGGGAGTGTTGGGTCTGGGAGGGAAGGTCTTCACAGGAAGGTGGAAGGGAAGGTTTTGACAAGTTTTAGTTGTTTTTTTCTATTCTCATTTTCTGCTCAAAAGGCCTTCTGGGATAAGCTTAGCAAGGTTGAGAGGACCTTAAAGACAGGCAGGGATGGTCCTGGGGTACATTTTCTGCTGGGCAGGATGGTCTAACATCACTTGGTTACATGATGGCTTTTTCGAGGACTTTTTCAGTGTCGTTTTTAGGATTGTGTCTGAGAGCAATGCATGCAATGAGTACAATAAAAGCTATTTCTTTTGCTGTTCTTAATCCATGTGGCTCTTCAAAACATGATTTATTTCTCCGGTATGCTGAATGACTGTGGTGAGCCGTGTCCTTCAGATGCATAGATTGGTGCTTGAGGGGGCTTGGTGTGCACTCTGAGTGTGTGATTTCCATTCCAGGAGATGTCATTTGTGCCTTTGTTTTCAGATATCTGTGCTGTATACACTGGGTTGCAGAGATTGTCTTAGAAGGTGCCCAGTGAGGATGTTGAGAATGGTGGGGTCATATTTGTTCCCTCCCTCTGGGGGAAGTGCTGACTGTAGAAGGGGAATTCGGTGTGTAGAGGGTAACAGGGGTAAGGCTGTTTTTGGGGCATTATAGGTGTGTTGGCTGAGGAATTTGGTTCTGCCTGCATGCTTAGCCTTAGTGTGCCAGAGTGAAAGCGTCCTGCCTGCTCCCTGGGTGATCCAGGCCTCTCTAGGGAGGGCTTTCCTGCTGTTTCACTGTTGTGATTGGAGCTCTCAGTGGCTGCAGTTTCTCACCGCTGATGGTTGTATTTGAAATGCTGTTAGCAGGGCTTGAAGGGTTTCTTCTTGGTCAGAGGGTTCCTGCTGAGTTCACTGCCTTTTTTTCATTGAAAATAAGGTATTAGTGGTATTGTCTGTATAATAGGAAGTATTTCTTCAAACATGGTCGTGCTTGTCCTTACAATACGTGTTTGGGGGCAATGGGGTTGATTAGTCTGGAACTGAAGAAGTCTCTCAGTGAAAGAGTAAAAAAACCCTACCAGTAGATCACTAGCAAAGCTCTCATTTATTCACATGCTAAAGAGGAACTGTTTTGGCCATTCAGTATCAGTTCAATGATTATAGAAATCTTAAAATAAGATTAAAGTAACAATAGTGTTTTTACATCAGCCTGCAAAATATCACTGTGTAAAATGTAAAAAATTTTGACAAGAATGTGTATCAGTTGAAGGGAAAATGTGAGCAGTCTGCCTTGGAGCTCTCTCAGCCTCACAGTTGTGAAGGTAAATCTCTGTCAGCAGAGCAGGATGCTGAAACTGGTGCTGTAGATCCTCACAATATTATCTCTTTGTCCACATAGTTTTGTTACAAACCAGTTTAAACTGAAGCTTTGCTTTTGTTGGTCTGCATTTGTTATACTGTGTTGTGGCACCCACAGTTTGTCCACTCATGTTTGGGTGAAGCTGTCACTCCACAGAAGAGCTGCTTTGGAGTCTTCACTAGCAGTGAAAATTACATGGATAAAAGTGAAACATTTCATGGTTTGAACAGATCTTTCTATGCAAACAAATCAGGATTTGTACATGAGAACGTGGTGTATCCTGTTGTGGAAAGCTTCTGTCTTGTAAAGGTGTAGTAACCCACTGGGGTTCATTGGCAATTTTATCAACCCAGCTAGTGAGTCATTAGTTGGAATTTATATACTCATTATCAGTTTGCATGGTCTTTATTTTACTGATTTCGCCCTTGTGGACAGCATGGCCATTACTATGAATGATTAGTAGAATTATTAGTATAATCATAATAGCTCTGATGCTGTTGGTTGTCTTTCTGAGCCCCTAGTAATAGTGCACCACCACTTGAATTGTCTCTGCTGTGAAGAATGATCCTTGCACAGGCTTTCAAAGTGACTGCAAAGTCTCCTTCCCCCTGGGTATTAGTTACAGTTCCATTCTTTCAGTCATGCATTTAGTTCCTTTAGCTGAGTAATACTGTACTTTTAATTTATGATTTCTTCATTGTACTGCCTTCTCTGGCATTCTCATAAGCAATCTGTGGAGGATTAATTTAAATAATCTTATGATGAAAATGGGCAAAACCAGGTGGGGAATTGAACTCCTGGAGCAGCCCTTATTAACTGGGATCGTGGGATACAGAACTAATTTGTTTTCAGATGATAATGTCGATGGGAGCAGCTAGAAGCAGGAAGCAGAAAATTGCAATTTGGAGGGATAAAGGCTAATCAGAGAAGTGAGATGGCAAACAAGATGCAACTGAGAGAGGAGAGAAATGTGGTTTTACATTTAGAGATAAATCACCTACACAACCACACGGTGAGGAACCCCTGGCATGGTCACGGTTTGGGGGACTTACCTCTTTTCTTTCCTGGGAGGTGCTTCTCTACAGGACTGAAAGCAGCTCTTGGCCTTTCACTTACCCTGGTTGCGTTGCAGCGAGGGCTCTGGCGCCTTGGGCTTTGGTTTATGGGCAAGTGGAGGCAGCTGAAGATGTTTTTGGAGTCCCTGTCTTGCAGGAGGACATTGGGTGTAGCTGCTCGCAGGCCAAGCGGCCCCTCCTGGGTCACAGAGTTCCGTGTCGGTGCCAGCGGGCTCGGCGTCAGGGGACACCGGAGGAGACTTGGCTCTACTTTCTCCAAATCTGGGACTTTTTTACTTGGAATGTACTGTAGGAACAGCCAGTCAGACCTTGAACTGCCCATTTTGAGGCTCACAATGCCGACGTATGTTGCTCAGGCAGCAAAGCCTGACAGAGGGCGGACAGACTTGGCAGTGTTGGGATCTCTCTCCCTTGGCACCTCAATGTCTTACCTAACCTGGTTGAGGCATGGAGGTGAGGCATGAAATCCATTCCCTGGCCAAATCAAGTATTTCCTAGCCTTTATATGAAAATAATAATTAGATATGTGTATATATATATATATATATATCTCCAAAAACAAGCTGAAAAGGAATCCAGAGTGACAGAAAGTTTAAATATCCATGTTATACATGTCAGCTCTGACAACTCAAACATTAGTTTAATCCAGGTTAATTACAGGAAGTAAATTTTAATCTCCAGTTTAATATTAAAATAGTATCAATAATAATCCTAGGCACATCTTCTTCGTGGTCTTTTAAAAGTAAAAAACCATTGCTGTTACACATGTAGTCAACACCACACCACAAAATCTGTGGTGTTTGCAACCCCCTTCAGATATATTAAAGAAATTTTTTAATACTAAAGCAAGAACTGAAGTATTCATACCCTGCCAGGGATCACCAGATTTTTTTTCTTTCAGCATGCCCAGAGGTAGCCTCTGAGACCCTCTGTGTCATCTCCTTGTGTAGCCCTGTAGGTGTGAGTGTATCCAAGGGCAGCCCCTTCAGCTTCTTCACGGAACAGCCCCAGGTGACAAGTTATTTCTGCAGCAACTGAAGTGCCTGAGCTTCACATCGTGGGATCATTTTGCAGATCACATGGCTCCCCTCTCAGTTCCTCCCTTCCACTGCACAGCCTCACACCTCCACCAGGTCCTCTGTGTAAGCATAGGATGACCACTGGGATGGCTCTTTAGATGTTGGCAAGAAATGCTGAGCTTTGGCAGCAGCAGGTAAACAAATCCTACAGTCACTGCAACAACTGTGTCCCCCATAGATCCCTGCAGAGGCTTCTTTGGGAAGCTCCCTGTTGAGGACTTCGGAAGGAAAGGCAGCCTAAAAGAGTTCTGTGTGCACAAGACAGTGCCAGCACCGGTAAGGGAGGGGAGACCTCACAGGTCACTTTCAGGGCTAAATCAGTGCAGGAGCTTCTGCAGAAGTTCTGGAGGAAAAGGGCCTGAACCACCTTCGGAGAAGGTTCTGTCAGGCCCAGAGGAGAGGAACTGGACAGCGTTTTCTCTGTGACTCCACCACAAGGACATTGTTGCAGTGGACATCTACCTGACCAACACAGCGAGCGCTCCTGAGTCCACCATCTGGACATGGCATATGTTCGGGAACCTGAGCAGGTTTTTCAGAACAGCCAAACACTGTCTGAGCTTACTAATGTGAATGTTCAGCAAGGATCTCAAGGAGAAAATTTTGATTAGGGTAGCTAATTTTGGAGCTTGCTGACAGCCCGTAGAACCTGTTGGGGGGGCTTGTGTAGCTTAGAGCTGAAGTTTAATCTGCCAGTCAGTGTTCAAAGCACTGTCTTCACTGAAGATCTGTTTTCTGTCCTGGCACTATTAATATCACAAACTGTCTTGATTCTTGGGGCATTTGTACCCCTATTCCTAAAGACGGGATCCTCTCTCTCACCTCTGCATTTACAATGAAGTTCAGTTGCACGAGTGTAGGCATTTAGCCAAGCTTTGGGAGAGCCACTCTCCCATCACAGCTTGGACTCTTGTTAAAAATCAGATGCACCAAATTCATTGGAGCTTGAACCTAAATGTCCTGGTACTCTTTTTGTTCTTGCCAGGAGAACAAAATTCTTAAACTGCCCAGGCACCTACGGATTTTCTGCCCCAGCAGCACCTCTGCTTGGGGTCTGTGTCATTAGGTCTCTGAGCTGTGTCTTTGTCCATGGGTCTTGGGTGCCTTAGGGAGGATGTCCTGTGCTTCTGATACTGGTTGCCTTTACTGTCACTTCTGAGTATGTGCCTCTCCTCACCCATCTTGAATACCCCAGAAGCCATTAGAAATACGATATAGGAGGTTTCTTCTCGACAAATGCAGTTAGTAAGCAATATCATTATATTTATGGACTGTATCTCGCTAGAACGGGCTGTTCTACTGTGGACTGTCCCAAGGAGCAGGTGTATGGCTTTCCCTGTTCAGATTCCTGGATCATGGAGGGATGAGTGTCTTTCAAGGCCCTGAATAATTTGACCTTGAATGAGAAACAGAATTCAAGTACCGTGCCTTTCATTCTCAGCTGCTGGAACTGCAGACCAGTACTCTGGTCTCCAGGGAGATGCTTTAGGTCTCCACTGAGTTTGGATTCCTACACAACAGATTTTGCACATGCTTCCTCCCAGCACTGTCGTGCTTTTCCCAGCACCTCGTACTCTTTCTTCCCTCTTGAACCAGGGGAAGGGTGGAGTGGCCACAGCGTGAGCCAGATAAGGGAAGGGATGTAACCAAATGGTGTTTCTCCTGGTCTGATTTACCTTAGAGCTGCCCCACCTCTGGAGCCCAAATGAAAGACTAGATAGGAATGGGTGGCTGGTGCAGGAAAAGGGGCTGCTGCCCTTTCAGCTCCAGGATGCACATCTTGATCATAAAACCACAGCGCGTCTGTGTTCTGGGTAGACTTTTATTTCTTCAGGCCTCTGTCTGCTGTTCTGGCCTTCTTTTTTTCCTTCTCTCCGTCGCTATTTTAATGCAGAAAGCTTTTGTTATTCCATAGGTGAATCTTTTTGCAAAGCCACCTTCACATTTGTCATCAGTGAATGGTTGAAACAAGTGATGTTTTGGGAATGGAGTGTGATGTTTGGGGTCAGCAAACTTGGGAGTCCAGTGCAGGAACACTGCAGTGGTAAGGGATGGGAGCAAGGAGAAACCAGGGAAAGTGGGCTTGTTCAGCCTAGTGAGGAGGAGGAGGATGGGGAGGAAGCATCTCTAGCAGTCTTGCACAAGAGGAGATCTTGTGGAGAGGACAGAGCCACACTCTGCTTGGAGGTGAACAGAGAAAGGAACAAAAGGCAATGGGCACAAGCTGCAAGAAGGAAAGCCCCCCTGGGCATAGGGTAAAAGCTTCTTCACCAACAGGGTGGTACAACAGGAGGCTGCACCTGGAGAGGCTGTGGGGACTCCATCCTTTGAGACTTGGAGCATCCTGGGCAACCTCATGTAGTTTTGAGATTAGCCCTGCTTGAAGCAGAAAGTTAAATTTAGCGGCTTCCAGCCTTGCTTTTCAATCTACATTTTTCTTTAGCATTGCAGACAGAATTTTGGTTCCTAGAACTGAAGAGCAGATTGTAGTTACTTCTCAGGGCAACTTTGAGCCATAAGAAGGTATTCAGCTTGTAAAATTCTCTTCTTCCGTCACCAAGTTCCCTTCTAAAAACAAGAATCTTTTAATATTGGAATCCTTTCATGAGGTAGGACTGGTGATACTTATAGGTGCCTAAAAAGCTGGCAGTATATTTTGCTAGATGTTTGATCCTTTTGAAGAATCACCTCTGATTGTTACTTTTTTTTAAATTTCCAAATGTGCAAGGTTTCTGTGAGCACTCACTAGATTAATCCTATAAACATGGAATGTATGTTAGGATATATAACAGATTCCCTAGTATTAAGGGGGATGTGTAAGTAGGTTTGGCTTTTTTTTTGACCTGGTCAGATAGTTCTTTATTATCAATGAATTCTGGGTGTTTCCAGTCACTTTGGAAACAGCGCTGGCTAAACATTCCTTATCCTATTTGATCTGTTTAATTACAGTTGTGATGTTTTATGTGGAGGGAGGGAGCTGAGAGGAATGCAAACTATCCAGCTGTTGCTTTGTTTTTTTCTTTGAGGTTTGTGTTGGTATCCATTTTTCCGGGTTGATTCCCTACTACTTTCCTGCACCCCCTTACCTGGCTTGCCCAGTGCAGTGCCTGCTTGCTGGGAAAGGAGATGCAACTTCCCTTAACCCCTGTGCCCTCACCCAGCACGTTGCCACAGCTTGGTGGTCTTTTCTCCTCAATTAACTCCTGTTTCCTCTGTGTTTTGCCTCACTTTCTGTCTCATTTCCTTCTTACTTTACCACTTCTTCTCACATTTATTTCCTATAGAAATATTGAGGCCAGCAAAGGCAGCCTATAAAGTATCAATATGATGAGTGACTCAAGACACAGAATACATATAATCTTTGTGCCATTGGGCTGTTAAATACATTTTTAATTTTCTTTCTCTGATTTCTCAGGTACGGAACATCTC
Organism: Acropternis orthonyx; assembly: GCA_035583155.1. Lineage (NCBI taxonomy): Eukaryota > Metazoa > Chordata > Aves > Passeriformes > Rhinocryptidae > Acropternis > Acropternis orthonyx. Next base: position 1,489,583 of record JAWWEU010000053.1, on the reverse strand, counting down.
CACATCTAAATAGTTTTGTTCTAACAAATGGCATTTTGAACCCATCAGTATTTTTCAGGCCTCTGATGCTGTCGTTGAAAATGAGCATCAGCAATTTTCAGAGTGAAAGCCAGAACTGCCTTGCAGTTACTCATGTTGTCCTTTAATGCAGACTTGTTATCTGAAGGGCTTTCATGTAGATGTTGGAAGTCAAGTGGGGCATAAATTGTATTAAAATTTTAATTTATTTTCTCAGACCTTTTTGTAACACATCACCAGGTCATGCTGTTGCTCGGTACTTTGTTCACTGAAGACCAGCTCAGTGTTCAGTCTCCAGGTCATCCCTGCCTGTCACTGGTTTCACCCTGTCCCTGCTTAGAGAGACCTGTTCCCGTCAGCCAGAGCTCTCTCACATCATTTGCTAATGCTGAACCCAGCTGAACAAATGTGGTTCCAGGAGAGCCAGCCACAGGAAAAAGGAATCAAATCAGGCAGCTGAAGTCAGCAAGAGTTTGAGATTACAGCCCTGTCACATGAGCCCAGATGGGAGGAGAGGAAGCCCATTGGCACACGATTTCTGTCTGCAGGTTCCTGCTCTTCCCCCCTGGACAGCATCTCTGTAAGTAGTGCTTTCTTTTGATGTGTTTGCTGTCATTTTACAAACATGGAAATGGCTTTACACTTGTGCTGTGCTAGTGCAGGCTGGATTTTAAAGCTCGGCAGTGTTACAGGGCTAGTTATTGGTTACAGATGAAACTCATTAATGAGGGTCATCTGCAAATTCCACTTTCAAAACAATGTACTTGTAAATACACCTGATGTTCACAGTATTCTATAAGGAAAAATATTACCCATTTCATTCAGTAGTTGTTCAATACACAGAGTAGGAATATATTTATGTAGGTATTTGGAATCCTATTGCTTTCTGTATAATCAAAGTAAGTACTTTACTTCTTTCCACACAGAATGAGATACTTTGGGATTCATAGGAAGGAGTCAGTAAGGATCAAAATGATGTGTCATTCCCTTAAAAAGGAAGAAAAAAAAACCCCAGCTGTGAAAAAAAACAGGTCATGAGAATCAAGGTGAGCCAAAAAGTCTCTCTCTGCCTCTTTCCTTTATAAAGCAGAAACACATGATGTGAAATGAGCCAAAATGCAGCAGTATGTTTAGTAAACTTGCTGCATTCCACTTGCTGAAGTGGGGAGGAGTAAAATAAAAGCCCTTCAGGAAGAAAAAAAAAAAAGAAAAATAGATGAATCCTTGCAAAGAGTTTGCTGGTCATCACAGGCACAGGTGGGTTGTAGCATCAGCAGGGAAGTGACGCCCGGTGCTCTGGATCTTGACATCGCACCCAAGCAGCAAACTTGGGAGTTGTTTAAATTACCTTTTCTTTTCTCCCCTGTTTCTGAAGAAGAGCTCAAGATTTGAAGACAGTTTGACTTCTCTACCCACATCCACCCAGAATATGTCTCAGTCTTTACAGCCCCATCAGGAGCTTTCCATGTCAGGGGAAGACAAAGGCAGAAAGTGTCCTGTCCAAGGCAGAGAACCCCCTCTCTGTGGCCCAGAGCTGATCTCGCAGCTTCCAGAGCAGGACTTCCTCTTCCAGCAGCAGGAGTTAAATACCATTTCACCCTCATGGGTAGAAAAGAATCCCAGAGAGCACAAACTGGTTTGTATCCACACTGCCCATGCCAGGACCTGGGGTTTCTTAGTTAACCTTCCAGTTGTTCCACAGCTGGGTTAAGACTGAATTCTGTCTGTAGACCCTGCTGCATTTAAATACTTTTAAAACATAAATAATAGCTTCTTTTCAAGACTGATGGAATGAAAGTTGTAGCTACATTTTTCATGTTTTTCTGAGTTTTTTTCTCTTCTTTGCTGCTTTACCATCTGTTCTACCAAATTCTGTACTGGCATAGGCAAATAGGAGTTTTCATTTGGGGATTAGTAGTTCTTTGATATGGACTCCTTTATGGAATCGCAACCTACACTTGGTAAAGATATGGGTGAATTTTTCTTGCTCCACTGAATGTCAGGCTGCTGAGCCAGCTGAAGTGTCCTGGCTGCCCCTCTCTCAGGCTGCCCACTCTATCAGTCTTGGTCTCACCATTCCAGACAATTAGTTTCTGGTTTAGCTCTGAATTTCTGTGAGAGATTGTCCTCATGGTGCCATCTGTGCCTGTCAGATAAAGCACTAGTAAGGTGTACAGCACAGCTACCACCCTGGTTTGCACGTGGCCTTTGGAAGACAGTAAGGCAAATTCTCTTTCATGCTGGTTGGTAACATAATGCAGTTCTTTGTCCTTCTGCAGTTCCTTGGTCTCATGGAGACCAGTTTAATATGGCTGTGCTACAATTGCTGTTCAGATTGCAGATCATCACTCCTCCTTTCTCCAGTGAAGCTGTTCAGTCACTCTTCAAAGTTTTCATTAATTCCTTAGGATGCATCCTGTTCATTGCTACACTTACAGTGATAATGGCTAATGATCAAAATGACACCTGTAATTCTTTTTAACATGTATTTGCTTCCTTTCTAGCTAAAGAAGCTGTTTTCCACTGAACTCCAGAATTCCACAGAGCAGCATCATCCCTTCTTCAGAGGATTGAAAAGCTTTCCTTGAGCAGAGCATGTTGTGGAGTGAATGGAGGAGCACAGACAAACCACATCTTCTTCTGTGGGCGGGTCAGACCAACCAGGTCTGAAGATGCAAGAACCAAGGCATAGCTTAGAGTAGCCCTAAAGCTTCTTTAAGTTGTGCTTGGAATACAGTTGTCTCTGCATGGCTGCTGGAGTGGAAGGAGTCATTTCAGTGTATTTAAAGCATGTTCAGTTCACACCATCTTTTCTGTAATTACACGAGGCATGCTATTGTCACACACAATCATCTGACTTCTCCAGTATCATTCTTACCTTAATAAAATTTCAAAATATAACCTTCATATGTCTTTTTAATTATGTCTGAGTGAACTACAATATGTAGATGAGTTGGCACAGTGATACAGTTCATAAAATATAAAACTACCATGACAAAGCAGAGATCCACAGGTGCTTTTCTCTTGTTGATCGGATGTGCAATATCATTTGTACTCTCTTGTCTTAGGAGCTATGTCCTGGATTTCCACTGCTCTGAGCCAGGTGCCCTCCAGAGCCTGCCTACACCCCTTACAGCTCCATGTACAGCTGGTGTGCTCAGGGATAAATACTGATGGTAGTAAGTGATGTCACAGCACTGCCACAGTAACTGTGGCCTGTTACTGTGAGCTGACAGTGAGTGACTGAGCCAAATAGAACATTTTGCTCTGAGTTTTCGTAATTACAATGAGTGAAACTGTACAAAAAAGGCATGTGCTAGCAGCTTCACAAAGAATAACCCATCTCAAAATGTCTGTTACTCCATTGAATGGCTGTTTTTTCCAGATGAAGATCAAATAATCGTGAGGGATGGAGTATATGAGTAGAAGGAAGATCATACATAACTCAGTTGATCGGTGACTCCAGTGTTCTCTGTGTTGTTGCAATAAAACCATGTGTTTCTTAACTCTGCAGGGAAAGGTACAATATTACAAACAATTTGAGTGTTCTTCACCAAAGAGCTGGGTTTGATGGGGGCTTATTTTCCAATTCATCTGAAGTGTCAACTCGACTGGGAGCACACCAGCTAATGAGGTGTGTTAATTAAGAAAATTCAATTTAAACCTATGTTTCAGTTTGTATAGAGCTATGTTTCAAGAGCACAGGGCTGTTGAGCTGGATGTAAGGTAAGCATTGTATTCACCTTCTTTGGCATGATAATGGAGGATGCTTTTAGGGTGTTCTGAGTGTGTCCTCAGTTGTCATTTTCTGTGGTGTTAGCATTGTTCTGGTAAAGAAGACACATCAACAACTTCAAAGCTAAATTAACTGTATTTCTTTATGATGTAGCGTAGCAGGTCAAACTATTTCACTCAGTGAACCAGTTTACTCCTCCCAGTTCTACAGGGTTATCCTCTTTCTGGTGCTTATGGGTGGACTTTTGGGTGCCTCCTGAGAACTGGGAAGGAGAAGGCTCAGGCAGAGATGATCAGACCTGTTTATTTTGTACAGATGGTGCAAATGAGCAAAAATTGTCATATTTCTCTTGGGACCATTCACTGCAAATCCAAATCAAGGGTGTGCCAGTTCCTTCTTTACCCTCCAACCTTCCCCAGGTGGCTGGTGTACAATGAGTACAAGTTTTACTTGTTACTTGGACTTGGAGGAGTGGGTTGAATAGGAGGTTAAGGAGATTTATCCCACTGCCTGACCTTGTTTCCAAAGCTGTTAGTTCTCCCATCTGAGTCTTGTTCCAAGAAGATGGACATTACTGGGAGTGCTCTTTGGACAAGAACTGTGGAGAACTTGAAGGTCGGAGACCTTACTGCATGTTCAAGAACAACACAAACAATGTGAGAAGTACAAGCTCCTCTCCAGACTCTTCCAGCTCAGCAATGGGTGAGAACACAAAGAACCATCAGAGCTCCAAGCTGAGGGCTGGGCCAGGAGACAACTACATTGTCAGGCAGTAGTTTTATACCTTGATATTTTCTCTTCGGAGCAAATCCTAGCCCAGCCTTTGAAAAGGAAATGAACAATGTGCTCTCTTCCGTGCTATGAAATTCCCTACAATGTGCAAAACTAGAGAACTTGTTGCTTAACAATGTTACTGGTACACAGTGACCCCTCAAGAGAAATGGGATGATGAATCCAGAGCTGGTTTTCTGAGCACTCTGTTCTTACAAAAGGATCTTAAGACTTTGTTTTTCTCCTGTCTCCTCTTCCCCATGAGATGCTGTCCACTTGCTCTGTGAGAATGACATGGGCATGCTGGAAGGAGGAGAAAGCTTGATGTATTTGGGAGGAGGCTTCTTCCTTCTGGGAACAGAAGAGTGAGGGGATGAAGCAGTGGTGAGAAATTTTGGCCAGGGCAAGGGAGCAGGAGAAGTGTGTCTGCCACTGCCATTCTACTGCCTTTCAGCAAAGGCAGATGAGAAGCAACCACAGCATTAGGAACCAGGAGGAGATTCTTGTCCTGCTTCTTGTGGAGGTCAGTTCATTTCCTAGCAATTATCCTGAGCTCTGATTCACCTGCTCCAGCCACTGTCCCCAGCACAGCAGTGCTTCTCCATTCTGGTGTTGACCTGCCCTCCGAGGCTGTGCTGGAACTGGGAAGATTCATTTCCTGGTAAGTTCTTACCTCCAGATGCAAGGAGAAGCTCCCCAGCCAACATTTTCTGTGCTCTGTGGCATCATCACACACCACTGCCAGTCAAAATAGTGATTTAAAACTGGACAGAAGCAGCTGTTTCCCACATCTGTCTGCATTTCCAGGTACAGGTATTTCATAAGGGTGGCTGGAAAAAGGGATGTTTTTTCCATGGTGGAAGAGCTGGTTGGAATGACCACCTTGGGTGTTGAGGGACTTCCTCAGGAATGAGCCTTCATCTTTCTGGCCTTGCTGATCATCTCAGGCTCTTGCTGGTTGTCTCACTGGTGTTCAGGGAGCCAACAAAGACATCTGCTGGACCTGACACTTGAAGAACTAGTGGGTAGTGTGAAGATCAGTAGCATCCTTGGCTGCAGTAACTGTGAGATGGAGGAGTTCAGGATGTGTGTCAGAGGGGCTGAGATGAGGTTAACACTGTTTAATATCTTCATGAAATGACATCAGTGATGCAGCAGAGTGCACGTGTAGCAAGTCTGAAGATGAAATTTGGGGGAGTGGTTGATGCAGTGCCTAGTGATGCTGTCATTGAGAGACCTCAAGGAGCTGGAGGGACGGGCTGGCAGGAACCTGGGGAAGGTGAGCAAAGAGAAATGCACAGCCCTGCCTGCCCCTAGGCTTTGCTGGAGCCACAGACTGGGAAGAGCTTTGCAGGGAAGGACCTGCAGGTCCTGGCTGACACCAAGTTGGACATGGTATTGTGTCCCTGCAGCACAGGAGGCCAATAGCATTCAGGGCTGCCTTGGGAAGGGCATTGCCAGCAGGTCAAGGAAGATGATTCTTCTTTCTACTCAGCACATTTGAAGTGCTCTGTATAAGGCTTCCCGGTAGGAGAAACTTGACATTCAAAGCCTGACAGGACAACCTGCTTTACCTGGCCGTGCCTGAGCTGGGGGGTTGGATTGGAGGTGCCTTCCAACCTAAACCGTCATGTGAGTCTGTGGGATTAATTTTCAAGCTGTAAAGTGGACTGGCATTCGTTGTGGACAGAAACAAGTGATTGAAAGCTATTTAAAACTAATTTAGCTTAAGATAGTGTCTAATCTTATGCTCCTGATAAAGGTTTAGAATATAGAGGCAAGTGGTTTACATAGATTTATATGTAGTTTTACACAGAGACAAGTTCTAGACATGCTGTCAGTGCAAATACTGCAGGTACTTCTGCAAGGAGGAAAAAGCCGCCAAATTGGTGAGGGAAATTGTCCCCAGGCACTTGGCACAGCCCATGGTAAACCATGAGAAGGGTCTCATGAAAGTCAGTGCTGTACTGAGTGACCTTTACCGTGGACTTCCACATGGGAGCAGCTGTAGGAGCAGTGAAAATGATGCTTTCATGAGTATTTGGGTGATACAGGAGAGCAAGTCCGTTCAGTTTGTAACAGGACTTTGAGTCTCTGAATCCCATTTGAAGACTGGGTGCATCTTCTAAACTGGAGTGTTTTGAAAACCCATGAAGAGTGATCAGTCCTCCACACTTCACTGTAAAACCACTTAATGCATTTTATACTACACCACTGGACATTTTATTGACTTGTTCTGCACCACCAGATTTTCAATTTTAGAAAAAATTACCAAATCCTATTTGGATTTCCTGAATGCATTCAATTCTGGATTTTTACATACATATAGGGCTTAATTTTTGCCTGCGTATGGTTTTGGACATTTGTATTTGAAATTTGAAGTGCATTTGTATATTTGAACATGTCTTGCATATTCAGATTCTTTCACCCTCCAAGTCAAATGTGTGGTGTGGTTGGCCAGGGGAGCCCTCTTTGGTACTGACTTCAGGTATCTTGAGATGCTGGCAAAGCTCCCTGCAGTGATGACTCACAGACCCCTCAACCTGTGGTGTCACATTTTTATGGATAAAATTGGAGCACTAAGTATTTAAGAAGTGGAGATGGTTCTCCATGAGTCACTGTTGCGGCTCCTGTCCCAGAAGAGCTCAGCCCTGTGCACAGAACTGAGCTTTGGTGCCTCTGGGACAGACGCCGTTTGGAGTTGTGGGGGATGAAGGGGTGTTTGGAGGTTCTGCAGAGCAGCCACTGAGCTGCCACTGACAACTGTCTTCTCCTGTGTCTCATCTCAAGTACTCTTGGTTGGTGCCTTGCCAAAAAAAAGTAATACCAGAGGAGCCCAAATTCAGGCAGAATTGTGGGCTCGGACTTTTCACTGGCATCAGGAGACATGCATGTCCTTGCTGGCTGTGTCTTCATCCCTCACACAGCGTTGCCTGTGTCACCTCCCATGTCAAGGTGCCCTCACGGAGTAGGACATCCAGGGACCACACTAGATCAAGGAGCTGGGGGTCCCAGATCCACGGACTGAAGAGGAGTGTGTGCCTGTAGAGTTGAAGGTATCCCAACTTCACCCTCCCTCCAGCTCCTGCACCAGCCAGGGCTCCTCTTCCTGTCAGCAGCTTGTCCCTTCTTTCCTCCTTCCTCCTTCTGCCCCCACCACTGGGGTGCAGCCCAAGCTCTCCCTGTGTGGCTCTGCCTCCTGCGGGATGGGGCTGCCTGTGCTCAGCTCTTGCTGCAGATGTGGCAGTGCCAGGGTCCAGCAGAGCCAAAGCACATTGAGGGGGCTGTGCTGCAGGAGGTGGGGCTGCCCCAGGCCCCACTGCAGGTGGGACAGAGGGTGTTTTCCTCACCTTCTCTGCCCTCCCTCCTGCCTTGCCAGGCGCCTTACAGAACCCCACTAGGATTTGTTGGCCCAGCTGAGATCAGAGCACGGCACCAGAGGACCCAGAAGGGGCACCGAGCACCCATCCCACCCTGTACCCCTGTGGATTATCAGACTTGCTACGCTCTCATCCCTCCTGGCAGCACCCAGATGAGGAGCCAGTGGTATCAGTGATGATTTGGTTGGCCATTTTCTGTAAACTCTCTACCAAAGAGTCTACAGTCAGTATCCTTTCACTCCAGGCACTGCCTGTTCTCCCTGGTCAGGGGTACTCAAGGGGTGGCAGCCCTGAGTGACTGACCTGCACAGACTTTCGGGCCTAAAACCGTCTCCAGGAGCTGACCCTGGCACTGTGACCTCCTGTGAAGTAGGACAGCAAAGCATTTGCTTCTTGCTTTATGAGCAAGAGGGTCTTCTTGGGCTTGGCTGGGGCTGTGGCTGTGCACTAACCTGGCTGTGCCTTCCTCCCACAGGGAACGATCTCTTCCTGGTTGCCGTGCACGAGCTGGGACATGCGCTGGGGCTGGAGCACTCCAACGATCCCAGTGCTATCATGGCCCCTTTCTACCAGTACATGGAGACACACAACTTCAAACTGCCCCAGGATGACCTCCAAGGAATTCAGAAAATCTACGGTGAGCAACCCTACCCACTCCTCTGTTTACACCAACCTTCAGTCTAGGGAGTATTTTACAATTAGTCCCCAAAATTCCTGCAGCTGGTGGGCTGGATTTCCTGCCACAGCGGAGTGGGGAACTGTTTGAAGCTCTTGATCCAGAGCTAAATACCAGATGACTGTCCTAGTGGCAATATCTTTGCACAAGTCAGGATGACCGAACTGCTGTTATCCCACTGCTGCTCCATCCCTCATGGTGTTCCCAAATCAAGGAGCACTAGAAAGTGAAAAACAAGGTTTGTCCATTTGGAACAGCCAGTGCTAAAAAAGAGAAGGAATGCAAAGAACGTGGAACATCAAGGAAAGGTAAAAAGTATGTATGCACTCCTTTCTTTCCTCATTATTTAGAAAGTAGGGATAAAAAGGTTGAATCGACTTAGGTTACACTTTACTTCTTTTAATCTCCGGCTGACCGTGAACAGCATGTGCCACAAGGATAGTGGGCTCAAGGAAAAGAGAGCAAAGGAGGCAAAGGGATTATGGGAGAACACCGAGGGGCTGGAGATATGTGATGCCATGTGATGGGGTCATGTGTACCAGGGGGTGAGGACAGGCACTTGCAGAGAACTATTGCCTGAAGGAGACTCTGGGAGCAGAGGGAAATCCAAGTTCCAGGAGCCACAGTCAAGGGCAGACTGAGACTAATGGCTACAGTCTGTGACAGCCCACGAAAAACAGGTTTTGTCAAACATCCCTGATTTCATTCTTTGTTTGACAGAGAGGTTCCTTGATAAATGTAGGATAGAGTAGCTGTGCAACATTTGCAGCTGCTGGACAGCTGGAGTCAAAGAGTAGCTCCCAGAAGATTTTATAGGAATTAGATATGAAAAAAAAAATACTTTAAAGGTGGTTGTCAGTGGGCAAACTGATCTTTCCAAGGGGTTGGTGCTGGGGTCGGTGGCAGGTCTGACACGAGTCAACATTTGCATCAGTGATCTGGCAGTGAATTTGAAATTGCTGCCAACAGAATCTGTGCCAAGACCTGTAAGACTGAAGCAGTGCAGAGGTCTAACCTGTATCTCAACTGGTCGAGTCAGATTTGGGGTTTGTTTTTTGTGACTGGACTGTGATTCATTTGTTCAAGTGCGGATGCCTGGAGAAGTCTCTTTCTGGGCTGGCTTCTCTGACTCCTGTTGGACCATGGGGAAAACCAGGCATCTGTAGAGTGCCCAGTAAGGTCCAACATGTAAAATAACATGGTTTGAAGTACACCTAGGGGAAATAGCTCTTCCCATGGGTGCAGCTGAAGATTTCTCCTCGTTGCTCTTTACTAGGATGAAGTTGCTTGGCAGTTGTCCTATGGTATCCTGTAATTATGAATATTTAATGTGATATTTGCTCAGGTATTCAGGATAACAGAGTCTGGAGAGTTTTGAAATAAAGTGCTGGGGTAGTAAACGTTAAACTTCCAGGAGATAACATACAGAAGTGTTAATTTTTGAAAGCTCCTAAAATGTCGTTGTGCTGCTTCTATTTTGAAATCTTGATTTAGTCCCTGTGAACTTTGACTAATCAGAAAGAAAAACCCATAATTTTTTGCTGACAGTGAAAGTGCAATCAAGAGAAAATTACTGGTTTCTCTGTTTTCAGATCCATTTTTGGAAAGCGAGCAGATAAGGAGCTGGCAGGCAGGCTGCTGTACTTTTGGGGTTCAGGCCAAGACCAGCGGGGGCTGAGCTGGGACCAGCACTCCCCAAAATGGGACTCCTGGGATCAGGGGTGGGGCTGGAGTTGCCAGATAAGACTGATCAGGGGCATTAAAACATACCAGTGTCCTCAGAGGCCTGAGAACTGATGAGAGCCCTGCACAGCTCTTGTGCCCAGCTGGGTCAGTGCAGAGCTTAGCACTCAGCCCTGGCTTGGCAGTGGCACCCCTTGTTTGTCACACGTTCAGCCTCAGCCACAGACTGTGCTGGGATTCTCTGTGTGCAATATCATACACTTCAAATGTTAACTCAGCTTGAAAAAAGGTGGTAGTAGTCAGGAATTGGTTTGTTGACTGCTGTGGAATCACATAAGGCTCTTCTCTGAGACCTTTGAGCTGGAGTGGGCTGGGGATGGTGTTGCAGAGATAACTCATCCTGCAGGGTGAAGGAGCAGCTTCTGCACAGGAACTTTGCTTCCCCTGCTAGAGATTTTGGCCCTTAGTGCAGAGTTACAGTCCAAAAAATAAAGCTGAGTTTAAAATTAGGTTTTACTCTTATGGGTCACAAAGAAAGTGTGGCAGGTGATGTTTCACCCTGGAATCAGAGATGGGAGAACATAACCCATTGTCTGGCTTTCTCAGAGCTGAGAAGGGTCTGCTGAAATACCCTTCTTGTAGCTTTAGCAGGAACATTCAACTAATGTGCTGTATTTCCAAAGTGACACTCTGCTTTGTTGTGCCTTTCGAATGCCAAAAGCCCATCTACCAGAGCATCTCTCCAAATATCCAAACCTCTTGATTTCTTGCTGCTTTGACATTCCATACATGTGCAGCATGTGCTCAATACATGTTATTTAGAAACCTGCTATGTAAAATCAGTCACAGAGCCACTGTGTAGCCACCTGTAGCATCCTTTTTAAAAGATAAATTCAATTAAAACTTCCAATTTTTCATTCCACTGAAGTTGCTAGAGCAAAGAACAGAGGGTCTGCTAAAGCTTAAGTCCATTTTGTCCTCTTCTTTTGAGAATTACGTGTTTCAAATGTATTTTACGTTGTATCTGATTATCCATTAGAAAAGAAATATGTCTAGATCTTTCATATAATGATTTGTTGAATTTCTAAGTTATTTTCTGCTGGATTTATTTCAAAGCTCACCTAGATACAGTAGGTGATGTGAACTCTTGTGCTTCATGCTCATTAGCATAAGGTCAATGTTTAAAATGCTATTTCCATTTTTGAGCTACTGAGGACAAGGGCCTCAGCTGTGTGTGACAGAGCAGGTTGTAAGACAAGTCAGCAGTATTCCCATCTCCTGATAGGTGCTTCCAGGGGCACGTTCCCTGACAAAATAAGGACTGCTCTTTGGATGTATTTATCTGCCTCTCTGTGACATGTCCAGGAAGGAATTAACCTGGAAATAATACCCTGGGTATCTGTTGAGTTGCCTCTTAACTTTGGTAGTGTTGGAATCAGGGCTGCAGGGGCTGCAGTTGTGGGTGGGGAGAGGGTGCTGAGCCATGGCTGTGTCACACAGCCTGACCTGCTCCTCCTGCAGCACTGCTGCTCCTGTCCTGGCAGGAGGGGCACCCAGACAGGGACCGGGCTCTTCTCCCATGGAACAAGTGACAGGATGAGAGGAAACGGCCTCGTGTTGTGCCAGGGGAGGTTTTGATTGAATGTTAGGGGAAATTTCTTCACAGAAGGAGTGGTCAGGACCTGGCACAGCCTGCCCAGGGCAGTGGTGGAGTCACCATCCCTGGAGGTGATCAAAAGACATGTAGAAGTGGCACTTGAGGACATGGTTTAGTGGTGGGTCAGTGGTTGGACTCGATGATCTCGGAGGTCTTTTCCAACAGCAATGATTCTGTGATTCCATGGTTCTTCACATCCTGCTCTAAGTCCTGGTTGGCAGCGAGTGGTGAAGCGGCCTCTCATCTGGGAGAGACTCTTCTGACACTGTGCCTGAGGGGCAGAGGACTTGACATGATGTGCAGAGGAAACTCATGTCTCATGTCTGGTTGACCAGGCCATTACCTTCGAGGCCCTTTCAAAGCCCCAGGGGAGGTCTCCTAATCACTCAAAGATAGACCAGCCTGGAGACAACCTCAAGGATCTGGGTGATCCCAGGTCTCACCGAGGATGTGTCAGCCTCACACATGTTTTGTGCAGCTCAAGAGGAGAGCTCCTGGTGTACAGGATGTATCCCATGTGGGCTGAGGTCCAGGAAGTCATGAAACCGCACCAGCCCCTGGCCAAGGAACTGGACAACACCAGCTCTAACAACCTGGGACTAGCCAGGCACGTGCCTGTGAGCAAACAGTACCTTCATAGCCTCCCTCCCCTTTTCCCAATGGCAGCCCATAGAGATCCTTGTAACCTACAGATCCTTGTAACCTCCATCCCGGATCCTTGTAACTACATGTGTGTGTGAGATGATTTGTGAGGAGACAGCAGGAGGACTGGTGGGGCCAGCCTTTCTTTCCATGTGGTGACACTGCATGGTGAGCGGGACCACCAGAGCAAGCTTTGCTGTCATGCAGGACCTGGAAACATGAAGGGTGGGACTGATCTCTGGCAATGTCCTCCTGGACATGGAGAGGGAATAGAGGAACAACCAAGACCTCATCTACAGAAGCTGCAAGATCTGGGACTTCTGGATCGGTTCCCCACACTGCTCTGCTCATAGGAGGAGAGGGGAAGGGAAATGCTTGACAGTAGGAGAGCTGGAGGGATATGCCTTGGAGCCACATCTCTGGCACGTTGCAGAGTTACAAGGCCCCCCTCTGTGTTGCATCACTTCATTTGCACCTTTCCTCCAATCCAGAGGCTCTGTTGGACCCAGCAGGAAACAGCAGACTCCACCTCTGGTGCATCCACAGAGCCTCACCTGCCATTTTCCAGGTCTCCATTCCCATTCTTCTGAAAAACAGGGAGCCTGGTCCTTGTGCTGTCCTTGGGCTCCACCTGACACCTGGAGGACTCTGCCAAAGGAGATGCTGAGAGGGAGCCCACCTCCCTCGGGAAGTTTCTCAGCTGATGGAGAGCACTGCTGTGTGTTATGGCTGGGCAGGAAATACTTGTCCCATCCTACGGATCCTTCTGAGGATAGAAAAATGTTCTGTTTTGCAGTGGAGAAGATGTCAGGCTTCTGAAAGTTCTTGCAGAGGGTAACTGGGCTGCAGGCACCACAGCTGAAGCATCTTGCAGAGCCCCAGCCTCTCATCCTTTGCCTGCCTGAGACCAGGAGTTTTGGACCCAGTTTTCTGACACCCAGTGCATGGTGAATCACCTTATTCCAGAGCATTCCCTTTGGCTTAGAGCAAGGATTTCAGCTATGAAGGCTTGTCTCCCAGGTGAATGCTCTGCCAGAGAATGTCTGTGTGGAAGGGCTCAAGAAACCCTTCCTGCCACCCAGTGATGATCAACGGGGGCCTCAACTACCCAGCTGCTGGGGGTGCTGGGGGTGCTGGGGCTTGTCCTGCAGGCTGCACCGTGCCAGGGACACAGGCCAGCTGAGACAGCTCATTCACTGCTGCAGGCTAAGGCCAGAAGTGCAGCGTGCCCTGTGGAGGAATTTATCAAGTGAGCAAAGGGAAATGAGTCCTTCCTGAGCTTGGAGTTTTGTGGACACTCTCTCATCCTTGTGGTAGCTTGTTGGCAACTCTTTCATGTAACACGAGCAGGGACCTCTCTGCCCTGTCCTGGAGCCTGAAGAGCAGCCAGGGGGGTTTCTCTCACTCTCCCTGGCCTATTTGGATCTGTTTTGATTTGAAACTGAGGAGCTTTGCCTGTGTACCTGGAGAGCTGGTTCAGCCCTGCAGAAACGGGTAGGCAGCTCAGCTTTTTACAGCCAGAAACCTCCTGTGTGTTATTCAAAGCATAACTGTAGCTTGGATGATAGTTTTGTTCTTGGAGTGGCTATTAAGAAGGTAAAGGCAGGCCTTGGTTTGCAAATGGCTTATTCTCTCCCCTGAGCTGAGCCCCTGGCAGGCTCGGGGAGCTGCTGGCTGTGACGTGCTGAGCCTCGCAGGGTGCTGAGCCTCCAGGCAGGTGCTGTGCAGTTGAGGGAACACTCTGTCAATAGCCAGGAGGACAGTACACCTATGTTTTGTCCTCAACTATCGACACAGTGGCTCCTAAATGCCTCCTCTCTCTGTGTTATCTTCACAGGTCACCTTGGTATTCAGATGGTCTGCGACAGAGGAAGCATGAAGGGAGGAGGCAAAGTGCCAGTGGCGGGAGTCACACTCTGAAGGTGATCTGCTGTGACCCAAAAGCTTTCTGACATTCTTTGCCTTGGTTCTGATAGAGAGGAAGAAAGTCTTCTTCTCCACACAGTGTCTGTAAAGTCCCAGGAAGTTGCTTCCCTCTGCAATGTAGAGTTTCCAGCTCCAGGAGGTTTCTTACCTGCTTCCCATGTGGAAGTGGCTGCAGGTCCAGTCCCAGGGTGGGTTTGGCCCCGGTGCTGGGATCACACATGAGAACCAGGTGACTGGGTTCAGGCCCAGTTGCAGACCCAGTTGCAATAACCTGTCTCACTTAGTTTTTTTCTCAATGAGATTTTTTTTCCTCTGACTGACTCTCTGGAGTTTCTTGGAAGTGTAGTGGCAGAGGCTGTGATTTGTGTGCCTGGTCAGTTATGTCAAAGGTGGGTGTGATAAATACCACAGTGCCAGCATCTCTTAAGTGACTCCTTGTTCACATGTTCATCTCTGCTGTTAATAATAAACCTGTTACATCCTGCCTTGAGCTGTTTTGGAGGCAGGTTACTGTGATGAGATTCTGGAAAGAGGAATGACTGGTGAACAAATGGACCCTAATGGATAGGGTCTGTTCATTCTGCTTTCATGCCAGGTGTGCTCTGCAGTGCCTTAGGTCTTATAAGGGAGCGTCTTTCTCCACCAAGGGACAGGCGGTGCTTCTGCTTTGCTTCCCCCCACCCCCCCCCCCGAACTGGACACCAAATTCTGCCTGTGTAGTCCTGGGCCCTGAGGATTCCCATGTGGTCAGTGTGCTCTCTGCTCTTTGCATGTGCACAGCTGTAGCATCATCTCCTGCCTTTAGCCACCTCAGTGACAAAGTGAAGGCAGAAGTTAAAAATAAAAGCAAAAATGTGTAAACATTTAAATCCTCTTCTGTGTAAGCATGAGAGGAGGCAAGCCTTTAATCAGAATAAATTAGAAAGCCCAGCACACAGGAAAACAAGAAAAGAAGCAAAAGATAGCAAGGAAACATCCATGGCTGGCAGGGACATGTAGTAAAGGAATATTTCACAAAGTCACAGAATATGCTCAGTTGGAAGGGACACACAAGGATCATCGAGTCCAACTCCTGGCCCTGCACAAACACCCCAAGAGCCACACCCTGTGCCTCAAAGCATCATCCAAACCCTTCTGGAGCTCTGGCAGCCTCGGGGCCGTGCCCACTGCCCTGGGGAGCCTGGTCAGTGCCCACCACCCTCTGGGGGAAGGGCCTTGCCCTAACCCTGCCCTGACACAACTCCAGGCCATTCCCTGGGTGTGTCCCTGCTCCCCACAGAGCAGAGATCAGTGCCTGCCCCTCCCCAGGAAGCTGGACCTGCAGTGAGGTCTCTCCTCAATCTCCTCCAGCTGAACACCCCAAGTGCCCTCAGTGTCCTCACATGCTGCCCCTCCAGGCCCTGAACCATCTCTTTGCCCTCCTTTGGACACTCTCCAATGGGGCTCAATCTCTTCCTTATATTGTGTCCCCCCAAACTGCCCCGCTATTGCAGCTGAGGCCACCCCAGGGCAGAGCAGAGTGAGAAGTGAAATATTTACAGTGAAATCCCAGTCTGCAGCCAAGCAGGTTGCCCCACCTGCAGTGTGTTGGGCAGCCCTGCCAGCACCAGGTCCCTCCTTCAGGACAGGTTGCCAGCCCTGCTTTGGGCATGGCCAGCACTGAGTATGCAGTGCCCAGCCTCCCGTGGTGGGCCTGACTCGGGATCTCCCCAGTGCTCTAGAAAATGTTTTCATCATGCAAATCGTTGATGCATGTGAATCTTTGCTGTTGGGCTGCAGCCTGACCATGGTGTTCTGCTGCCTTGGCAGCTCTCTGTGTGCTGTTTCAGGGGCATCTTAGAGCTGATTAACACCTTCACATTGGTCCTGGGTGTAGCAGTTGCTCTCTGAGCTTTCCTCTCCCTCCAGGAGGCTCTGGCAGGCTTTGGGCACTGAGGCTGAACCAGGGCGCTGTGCAGCACAGCAGGGCAGGCTGTGAGTTGGGAACACGGGCAGCCTCACTCGTGCAGGGACAGTGAATCTTTGGGAACTCCAGGGGATGTCCCATGTCCAGCACATGAGCACATGTGTAGTCCCTCTTCTGCACCTTGCTGTCAGATTCCCTGTTTCTTTGTGACCTATCAGACACATTCATCAATCTTCTTTAGGTATTATTCCCATCTCACAATTTTTTCTTTAAAATAGAGGGAGAAAGGGTTAGTGTCATGTCTTGATCTTACTGCTCATGGTCATCTCTGTAAACCTCTGTTCTTACTCTCTTCTCCTCTCAAAGTGGGGAGCTTTTGCCTTGTTACTTGTGGAAGTCCAGAGCTGCTGTTGGTTTGAGTATCTCTATGTATTTGCTGTGCCTGAGAAGCAGCAGCACCCCGACTTGGCAATCCCTCCCTTTGGAACTCTGTGCCTCTCCAGAGGGCAGTTTGAGTACACAAGGAGTTCCTGGGTCCCTCCCAGACAGTTCCCCGAGGCAGAGGAGTTCCTCTGGCCACTGCAGAGTGCACAGCTCTAGGGCAGCAGGGCCCTTGGGGTGCTCCTCCCAAACCCTGCTGTGGAGCTGCTCCTCCCACCACGCAGGGTTTGGTACTGGGGCTGGTGCCAGTGTCCTGCAACATAACAAATAGCTGCCTGATGAAATTGCTCCCCCGTGTCAGTTACTGTGACCACCAAAGAGGCTTTTCTGAGCCATCTGTGGCGACAGGAATGGTTTGGTCAGTGCCCAGCAGAGTTGGCCTTTTGCAGCAGGGAGGAAACAAGAAACTACACATCCCTTCTGTTTCTGTGGCAATGTGCTGTAGCTGATCCTTGTGTCAGCCTGTTGGCAGAGGAATCCTGTCATGTACAGGCACTGGGGTTTTTCCAGTGTTACCACCACACAAATCCCCTCAAAGCCCTGGGCAAGGCAGCACGAGAGTGAAAGGGTCATGCTGCTGTTTAATGAGAGACCGCAGTGTGCAGTACATTGTGCCCTTGCTCAGGTCCCAGGCAAGACATATCTTTCCTTAATGCCAGCATTTCCTGTCTTCACCAGGCCTATAAATTTGCAGGCTTTCAGACTTCATTTGCACAGGTACCATCTCTGGCACCAAGTGACGTATTGGGCATCCAAAACTGGTTGCCACCTTCCTGCTCCTTTAGCTCCCCAAAGCAGGAGCTGAGCGATGCTCCCACCTCCCACCTGAAGAGCCCAGAACCCTGGCTGGCTTTGTGCAAGCTCTGTCTGGGACCTCTTTCCCCATTCCCAGCCTTTCCTCTGCAGCTTGTCCCACTGTACCAACTCAGTCCTGCATCCATGGGCTTTCCAGCTGCACCAGCCATGCAGCTGATGTGCTGCTTGGGGGGAGATGTCTTTGCACAGCCCAGTAAGGTCCTGTGGCTGCGGGAGCAGACAAGAATAGCAGGAATAATGGTAGCACATCTGGAGATAAATTTTGATGTAAACATGAGTTAAACATCAGTGGACATGGTGGGAAAATAATGGGGGTAAAATCTGAGGTAACCTCTAGGAGAAAAGATGAACATTTTAAGATAAACTGAGGCAATCGGTAGGGAAAATTTTGGGCTTAAATCTGAGGTAATCTGTAGCAGAGAGAATGAAAATATTGAGGTAAAGTTGGGTAATCAGTAGTGGACAGTTTGGGAAAATATTGGAATTAAAATCTGAGGTAGTGTGTAGAGGAGCGAAAGAACATATTGAGGCAAATTGAGGGAATCAGCAGAGGACAGTTTGGGAAAATTTAAGGGTAAAACTTGAGGTTTTACCTGAAGGTTGAGGTTTTACATTACCATACAATGCAGTATTTAGGGATGTTGTTAAGCAAATAGGATGCTGAGGATTTGACACCTGCTTCGTATAGATTTTGGGAAAGGGAGGTGGTTTTGTGGATCACCTCTTGCTCTGCCCTGTCTTGCCTGTTTGCAGCTGCAGCATCCTGGAGGGGGTCCAGAAATGCATCTTCAGGTTTAGCTTGGTCCAGAAAGGATGCATTTCATGAACCGAAGTGTGACTCAGGGTGCAGCAATTGCCAAGGAGCAGCTCCTGAGCTGTGCTGTGCGGGCACCCACAGTGCTGAGCAGGCTCCAGCCCCACTGCTCCTGCCTCAGGCAGTGTCTGAGGCCTTTGCTGCACCCCGTTTGGGGAGAATCCAGGCATCATTAGCAGTAGCAGTGTCCGAGTTTGGGAATTTGATGCTCTGCTGTGTTACTGGATGGGCACTGACCAGCTAAGAATGGAAAGGATGAGCAACACACAGTATAACATTTTTATCCATTTCATGTAGACAAGCCTTCCAAGGGTAATTATCAACTGAGAATCCTCATCTAAAATATTTCTGTGAGCAACGTCTTTTATTAAAGCTCTGCAATAAAGTACATTAAATGGTTGCTAATCAAAATTGCACATGGCACAAAATAGCACACTATGAGGACAAGTTACCTTGTCCATTGTGGATTGAAGATCCATTTGAAAAGTTTTAGAAAAACCTTGAAGAAATAAAACGATCCATTTGGAAAGCTTTAGATAAGTGGTCTGTCTCAGGATCTTAAAACCAAAAGCCATTGCCACAACACGCCAAAGGAACTGCTCTATTTAGCTCATTAAGGAGAATGTTAAAAGCATCCCCATGAAGATCCATAAATGATTAAATGTTGCCAGTGGAGATAAGAAAGAAAACGCTTAATCTAAAGCTGCACAAACTCAGGCAATGGATAAGACAGAGACTTTAGCAGTGACAGGGATCAATCATTAGAACAGTGTGCTGTGCATTATAGGGGATTTTCTACACTTGAAATCTGGAAAATGTGCTGTATCTGCCCCAGAAACACTGGGCTTGTTGCAGGTGGAGGTTTCTGGCTTGGCACTGCAGGAAGTGGGACTGTATCATGCCAGTGGTACTTTCTGAACATCATATCCATGAAACCTCTTACATCCTTGTTAACAACTAATAGAGTGGCTTTCTCTGATGACTTCTGGCTGAGAGGATTTTCACTAACCCAGTCACCCTTCCAGGATGTGTTAAGCACTCATTCATTCTAGGAACCCTTGGAAAACAGAGTGAGGGCAAAGTTGCCATGAGGACTCGGACACCTAACCATCATTTGAGGCTGCATAGTTCAAAATGTTTATGTACAAAAGTCCTCTTCTAACCCCACAGGTGTGCGCCCTCCATGGCTATCCCTGCCCTTCCTCATGAATCCCTTCCCTGGCTATGGGAAATTTCCCAGCTCCAGGTAACTCTTCCTGTGAGGATGAACCTTATCCTGGGCTGTGCTGCCGGATCCCCACAGTGACCCTGAAACATCACCTGTGACAGCCAGCCCCAGTTCTGCTCCTGGGTGGGGGTTTGTCCTGCAGGCTCAGAATGAGACTGAAACCATGATTCCTGCAAATAAACAGTCCTCAGGAACAAAACTCACCGAAATCCCTTGCTTTTCATAGCCTTCTGTTTATTGCTGTATTAACTCGTGGCCTTCTCTGAGAAGCAACAAGAAATCTGTGCCTCTGAATGAGGTTTGGCCCAGACTCGAACTGTTAATGAAATCATCCCCTGGCGGAGACAGTTTCAGAGCAGACCTCCAGTCTAACTCACTTGTGTTTTTACAGCCCTGTCCGTTCCTGCAGCCTTTAAAATCCAGAGCTGAGCTGAGGATGGATTGGAAAGGAGATCTGTGCTGGGAGGGCATCATTTCAATGACAGCAAGGTCCCTTCCCAGGGCTGTGTGTCACAGGGTGTTCTGAAAGCACAGATTGGTGACTGACCTGTACTAAAGTAATTGCTTTTTAATTTCCAAACTTCCTGCAGTTCCCCTTTAGTGCAACATTGGTTTTCACACCTTAATTTTTTTCTGGTTTTGCATTGGGTTTTGCGGTTTTTTTGTTGCCTTTTCTATGGTGCACTAAACATTTATTTTCAAGGGTTATCACCTTTCATTTCAGTTTGGAACATGATTGGTGTGGCTTCTCCTTCCTTTTAGCTCCACCCTCTTTGGGAAGACCTGGCTCTTCTTCAGTTCTTATCTGTTTTGGGACGTCTTTCACATCTTGGATGCATCTTGTTCTGCTCCCCATCTCTAGGGAACGAGCTCTCATCAGAAGTGTGTAAATCCCTGGCAACGCTGTCCAGCCACCCTGGTGCCTTGTAACGCTTACAAAGGAAGCACAGAAAAACCAACCTTGTCCACTTTGCTAAATATTTTCCTTTTCACTTCTAGGTCCTCCCATTGAGCCCCTGGAGCCAACCAGGCCTTTACCAACTCTTCCTGTTCGCAGAATTCACTCGACTTCAGAAAGAAAACACGAGAGACAGCCACGACCTCCCAGTCCTCCTCTGGGTGATAGGCCAGCTCTCCCTGGCTCCAAACCGAACATCTGTGATGGCAACTTCAACACTGTGGCTCTCTTTAGAGGAGAAATGTTCGTTTTCAAGGTACTAAGAATTCCCACTTACCCACAAGTCTTCCTTTAATTTTATCGCTGAAAAGGGTTAATAGTAGTGAGACTTGAAATGCCTGTGAAAATAGCTCTGTTCCCCTGAGGCTGATGAGTGAGCAATATTAGAAGGAAATGTAAGCAGATTGGCTCTGTAATATTTGGAATCTGTGCCTGATGGTATTCACAAAGAGCCCAAGGAAGCCTGTTCTCCAAAATGTGATCTGGGTGTATTGGTGGAAAATTCAGGCACCATCAAGCCTGAGAGGAGCCACCTGTAAAGCCAGACAGCAATACCAGTACCTACCCATGATTAACCATAGAATCCTGGAGTGGTTTGGGCTGGAAGGGACCTTACAGACCATCTTATTCCCCTCCCTGCCATGGGCAGGGACACTTTTCACTAGCCCAGGTTACTCCAAGCCCTGCCCAACCTGTCCTGGAACACTTCCAGGGATGGGGCAGCCACAGTTTCCCTGGGCAACAAGCCTCATTGCTCAGAGGCAACCTGCATGGAACCAGCACTTCAGGAGTGCTCAGCCTGCCTGAAGCTCCTGAGGAGTTTGAGTCAACCTTCCTTGTGAGATGCAGCTAGGGAGGAAGGAGAGGCTTTGCTCATTAACCCATTAGAAGGCCTTGAATATGGATACCTGTGATCCCATTCCCAATATACCAGAAGCTTTCACTGTGTCCAGTGGGTGTGAATGCGGAGGGGAATATACTGAAGGTCATTAAATGGACAAACCCCATACGTTGCAGAAAAAATCCTGAACTGAAATTAGTTGAAGGCCAGAACAGTGTCTGGAAGAAGTCTCACAGGTTCATCCCCTGCAGCTTTAACTAATGATCTCATCTCTAATGGGTTATTTAATAACTCTTTTGTGCGTTTAGACCTTGGGTGTTTCACACAGTCACCAGGTAATGTTCTGGCTCTCCTGGGCTCTGAGAGTTGAGCATCAACTGCACCAGGACAAGGGTGACACCTCAGTGACAAGACACACAGAGGTCACAGTGCTTATAACTGTGGACTCACTTCCCCCTGCTCCTTCCCCCTCTCCTTTCCACCCTTTCTCACAGCACCAGCAATCAACTTCTCACCCTCTGGGCTGCCACCTGCCCCACGTGGCCCTTCGCTCTCTGGAGACAGTGCTGGGTTGGAGCTGTCACCTGGGGGGGGCCTGGGCAGGGATAAGCAGTGCTGGGTGCCCAGTAGGATCAAACCCCTGAGTCTGAAGAGCCTCTGGTTTCCCCAGGATCGCTGGTTCTGGCGGCTGCGCAACAACCGCGTGCAGGAGGGGTACCCCATGCAGATCGAGCAGTTCTGGAAGGGCCTCCCCGCCAAGATCGACGCCGCCTACGAGCGCTCCGATGGCAAATTTGTTTTCTTCAAAGGTACAGTGCAGTTCCCTCCCAGCCAGCCCCTCCTGCCTCACCAACACGCTTCTGTTACTGCTTGAGGATGGTGAGAACAGGTGCCCTGCACCCTTGTCCTTTTCCAAGGGGGCTCTTCAAGCAGCCACTAATCCTTGAGATATAGTTTAGTGTGGGCTGGCCGTGCCAGGACAGTCTGTATAGAGCTAAGAGTGATTAAGGGAAGTTGGTTGGAAGAAACAGCTCCTGTTTCCCAGGGAGTGTCAGTCTCCTGCCTGTCTCCTTGAACACCTTTCAGCAGGGTGGTCCCAAATCACATTTCTGGGAGGTTGTCTCCTAAAGAGACAAAATGACCATGCTGTGCTGGGGCTCCTTGCACTGTGCCAGCGTCTGAACAGGATCCTGTAACTCGAGGGCAAGTTGACAGCAAGGAAGAGTGGCTGGAAAACATCGACATGGCCAGTACAAAACCACAGTGCCTGCCTGGGCTTCTGAATTTAATGCTGCAGCTTCAGTAGCTGAGCTCGCTAAACTGTATGGAAACTTGAGAAGGCTCTGGGGAATGCTACAGAAGTGACTGAAAAGTTTGGGTTGGCCTGCAAGGACCACCTCAGCCTGAGTGAGGGATGGCAGGGTGTGAGAGATGTCTTTGAAATCATGAAATCAAGAGAAGGTAAACCTCTTCTAAAACAAGAGTTGAGGAGCAGCGAAAGAATTCAGGTTTCAGGTTCAAAATGACGTGGAGAAGCAGGTTTTTCCCAGGTCACAGTTAAGCCTGGAAGTGCTCAACATGCTGTGGTTGTGTGGCTATTTAACCTTTGTATCGATTCAACTCCTAACCAGGCAAATGTGTTGTTTGTGTCCTTGATCTCTAGGAGATAAGTACTGGGTCTTTAAGGAGGTGACAGCAGAGCCAGGCTACCCCCACAGCCTGGTGGAGCTGGGGAACTGCCTGCCCCGGGAGGGCATCGACACGGCCCTGCGCTGGGAGCCCGTGGGCAAAACCTACTTCTTCAAAGGGGACAGGTACTGGAGGTACAACGAGGACAAGAGAGCGACGGACCCAGGGTACCCAAAGCCCATCACCGTGTGGAGAGGAGTCCCTCAGGCTCCTCAGGGAGCTTTCATCAGCAAGGAAGGCTGTATGTATCTGCAGTCATTACACTGCTAGATAAGCAATAGCTTGTGCTGGGAGTTGGCTGTGGGGTGTTAGGAGTGTTTCCTGAGACAGGAATCAAGTCTCAGAAGCCCTGGGGTCAGCAGCACTCTGAGATCCTTCCTGCCCCTCATCCCAACCCATGCAAGTCCTCAGCTGTTAAATCACATTATCACAGCGCCAGCTCTGAGAGAACAGGACTTTTCCTGCCAAAACAGTCCCTACCCAAGTTTTCCTGGGCTCTGCTTGTGAGATGCTGTAACCTGCATTTCCTCCTAATTTCTTACCTGTAGCTGGCTCAGGGTCTCTGTGACAGGCTCCATCCTGTCTGATGTTAGCAGCTAGCCTTGCAGTTATGCTCCCAGTAGGAGCTTGGACCTCTAGCGACTCCTTCCAACACATTCCTTTCTCTGATTGGAAGAGTTCTTCCTCTTCTTCCAGTTAGAAAAAGAGCTAGCAGAGGGACCTTGTGCCATTGAGGCTGTTTAGATTTGGGGCTGTGCTGTGAGAGCAGGGCTGTAGGGCTGGGCCAGGCTGGAGTATGGCAGTGAGAGCCAGCCAAGCTGGGGGACAATGCAGGACACCCAACACTTTCACCACAGCTCCTGTCCCCTTTTTTCTTTAACTTTTTTTTCTCATCACTTGAGAGTCACTAGAAAAGGAGTCTGGGGAGAGGGGGATGCTCCAGACAACATGTAGCATAAAGCATCACCCTTTTATTAGCACCAGGATGGGACTGGTCCTTAACACAGGCCACATGTGGATTCTGTGGCCAAAAGAACTCATCTTACTAAACATCTGCTCCCTCAGGCTGGGTGAACACAAACCCGAAGTGTTCTTCCAAACACACCCAGGCACTGGCACTCTGCAGATGTTGTTAATCACCAGGTAATGACAGGCACATATTTACAGATGCTTTAGTGAAAAATAACTCACTGCAGCCCATTTCCTTTAAAGTTAATAGGATTTTTTTAACTCCCTGCTTGTCTTGGCCGTGGGGTGTTCCATGGGCAATGCTGAACACACAAGCCAGGGTTATGGCTCCTCCTTTAAATTCCAGCTCCAAACCCACCTTCGCTTTCCAATGGTTTGGGAATGCCCTGGATAAATGTACTTTATTGACCCAGGCAGTGCCCACCTCCTGCTCTTCAGGCTCCCTGCATGTCCTCACACAAGCACAACTCATCAGCTTGGAAATGGTGAGAAATTACTCTCTGTTTTGTCTCCTAGTTTACACCTACTTTTACAAAGGGAAGGAGTACTGGAAGTTCGACAACCAGAGGCTGAGTGTGGAGCCAGGCTACCCCAGGTCGATCCTGAAGGACTGGATGGGCTGCAACCAGAAGGATGTCGAGCGGAGCAAGGACCGGCGGCTGCCGCACGACGACGTGGATATTATGGTGACCATCAACGACGTGCCCAGCACCGTCAACGCCATTGCCGTGGTGATCCCCTGCATCCTGTCCCTCTGCATCCTCGTCCTGGTGTACACAATCTTCCAGTTCAAAAACAAAGAGGTGCAGCAAAACGCTGTGTACTACAAAAGACCTGTTCAGGAATGGGTATGACACAGCCCGCTGCACGTTGCAACCCCTTGGGCTGATGAGGACTTATGGACACAGACACAAAAAAAAAGAGAAAAAAATGCATTGAAAAGCCTACCAAACAAAACTACTTCAGTGACCTACAAGTTTTGGACAGCCTGGAACTGAAATAAGCAGGAAAACTGGAAAAACTACAGGCAGGCAGCCCTGCAGTGTGGAGCCTCTTGCCTTCATGCTGCCTCGGCCGCCTGTCAGTCGCGGTGCCATCCACAGGCTCGCTCTGCCAGCACCAAGAGTCTTTGAGACAGGTTTCAACTGATCTGGGAAACTTCCTTCAGTTCCCTGCACCAGTGCTCCCTGTTAAACCCAGCATTCTCCAGTGTAGCTAAACCACCTCTGAACAGAACCATTTTTTTAATAGCTGTCTCATAAACGAATTAAGATCATGAAATCTATGAAGGGGAACAATTCAGTGTCATAAGCAGAAGACATTCTGATGCTGAACCATTCTAAAAGATCTTCTTAGTTTATTACAGGATCCAGGGATCTACCTGGATACAATTTTCCAATACCTGCTGGTCAGATGTTTTGTACATTCATAACTAATCAACGCTGCCACTCAGCACAGTGCACGAGGAACCACCGAGCAAAGAGGTACCGGAGTGCGGAGCAGAAGCTCAACGAGCACCAAACCAGACACTTGGCAACATCAAGCCCTAGACTGGGACAATCTGAAGACAAAGCAATTGGGTCTTAAAAACCACAAAACCAATCACAGGAATACATGTGTTTGTTTTGGGAGCCACTCATGAAAGAAATACTTAAATGTCCTCTAAGTTGGTTTAAGCTCCCGGCAGCAAGAACCAATGAACCAATGCTTACTGAGATACCAGGAATATGTGTAGGCCTAGACTGCACTCTGCCCCTGTTCAGACACCGGGAAAAGATGAGTTGTTCTGTGGCATGTGTAACTAGATTGTGGAGTTTGTGTGTTGGGTTTCAGGAGAGTGGAAATGTTTGTTTGGAGTGAGGTCGTCATTATATTTTGCTGAAATAGTTCAAGGTACAGTAAGAATTAGGCCTGTTTATAAAACTAAATCCAACCCCTGTAGATGTTACAAACCTTGTATGCCTTCAAAATTTAGGTTTTTTTTTGTTTTGCTCACTTCTTCACAGGCAGATATTTGGCAAGGACCAAAGGAAGCATGCCACACAGTAGAATGAGTTCATCACTAGCCACATTTGACAGAGCCTTAAGAATCGAGTAAAGGCTAGAAAAATACCTTAACTTTCAGCTAGTGACTTTCTATGAGTCTCTTCCTACAACATTAGCTTCTGCTTGTCCCTCTTACAGTCATGAGCGGTTCATGATGTTCTGTCCTAACAACAAACTTTTGATTTTCATGTTGATGCTGAATTAAGAGTGGAAGAGTCTCTTGCAGTGCAGTGTCATGGTGAAGTCCAGCCCTGCACAGAAGTGCCATCCATGTCAGCATAGGAACTGCTTTGCACGCTCACCATGATTACATGATAATCACAGGTGATCAGCCTAAGCCCTCTGCCTATAACTGAATTTTATTCAGTGCAATGGAAGTGCAATGCACAGAATGTCCAGTTACTATAGAAAAAGTACAGCTTTATAATGTCAGCTCTGAAACAAACCCCAAGGGCAACAAACATGCTAAAACTATTCCTAAGCACAATGAGGAACGAAGCAG
This sequence comes from Acropternis orthonyx, assembly GCA_035583155.1. Taxonomy (NCBI): domain Eukaryota; kingdom Metazoa; phylum Chordata; class Aves; order Passeriformes; family Rhinocryptidae; genus Acropternis; species Acropternis orthonyx. The sequence goes on along the minus strand of JAWWEU010000053.1, from coordinate 1,462,884 downwards.
CAGGGAGATTGTTAGCATTCTGGATTGCTAATTAGTGCTCAAATATTGCTCTGGTGAAGCAGGATAGACACATAGACATGTCTGGTGAAGCCCACTAGGACTGCATAATGCGTGGTCTCAAACTGTATTTTGTCCTTCATAACCAATTTCCATAGCCAAGTTGTTTATTGTGTTTAAACATAAAATATTACCAACATATTACAAAGTAAGTGAGAAGCAAGTAGATGAGAAACTTCGAGTTGTAGTGAAACCTGTGCTAACGTCTCATGATGGGTGAAGGAGTGCAAAGGACCAAATGGAACCAGAGCTACTGATGAGACCCCCCCGCCACTCCGTGTTGCTCTGTGTACCAGAGGGGTGGCAGGACGCACACCACGGACTCCACGGCCACCTCGCCCTCATCTGTACGCTGCCATCTCTCTGGGGCTGGCACAGCCCCGACCTTTGAGCAACTTCCAACAGCCATCATTAAAAAAAAAAAAAAAAAAAAAAAAAAAAAAAAAAAAAAAAAAAAAAAAAAGACAAATTTACAACCGAGAGCAATGTCTGGGTTTATGTTCTTCTCCTCCAGCCCAAGGGTAGCTCTGTGGCCTGCCCAAGGGACAGGCTGCTCAGGCAGTGGCTGGGCGGGCACAGGCTGAGCCGTGCCCAGGGGTGCCAGCCCCACTCAGCAGGGCAAGCTGTGCTGCCCAAACCCAGCCTGCCCAAAGTGCTGCTCCACAGCCACAGAAACACCGTGGGGCTCCTCCTGCTTGCTCTGCCCCTGCCTCCCTGGGCAGATGGTGCATCTCTGCATCCCCAGGGGTGGGAGGTGTTCCTGGAGGTGCCTGGGGGTGAGATCAATAAGCCATTCTCACAGAGATCAACAGAGATCCAACACTGATCCCGAGAGAAGCCCAACACTGTGGGCACAGGGGTGGAGATCCCCAAATAACACCCCCCAGTTCCAAAGGGACTGGCAATAATCCCCCAGAGAGCCCAGACCTCACACTGATGAAGGGCTCCCCCCCAGCACAACCCCATTCACACCCTTCTCTCTCTTCTGCCAAGATCAGCCCCTGGGCAGTCCTGGAGTGACCTGGATCTGGGCACGGACATCAGGATTTGTGCAAGGGACAGTTCCTTAATATTCCCATGCCCGGGCTCTTTGCTGGGATCCCGTGTTGGGCTGCAGAGGCAGCACCTGATCAGCAGAGGGTGGACTCACTGCTGCCCATCAGCTTGGCCAAAGCTCTCTGTGACAGGGCCCATGATCCAGAAATGCAGCACTAGGACATGTTGTCCCCACAGGGGAGCAGGGAACAGCAGTGCTAATTCAAGTCTCATGAGCAAGAGGCTGTTGTAGGTGTGTTCCTGTGATCCCACCCTCTATTTGTGCACCCCCAGGGCCGTTTGTCCAGCCCAGGGACCCTGGCACAGGGGTACCTGAGTGTGGCTGTTGCAGCCCAGAGGGTGAGCAGCCAACTACACCCATTCACTACACTGCACTCAATATCCTACTTGGTTTTCCTCCAGCTTTTGACTACTTTGAATAATTTCATCACCATTAAAAGGCTCATTTTCCCAGCTAAGTTAGAAATTTGTGGGCATACAGGATAAGTAGTCAGAAAAGCCGGTCCTCCACTAAGACAGATTAGTTATTTCTAACTTGTCATTAAACCTCACAGGGATCTCCCATCTCACTCTGTGAGGGCTCAGGATTTAAAAAACTTCTGTAAAGGTTCCTGACAAAAGTTGTTTGCCACTAAGCACATTACTGCAGCCACAGCTACACACCCCATGACCTCCTCACTGAGCCTAGTTGTGTGAGACCTTCATTCCTCCCTCAAAACCTTTAGACAACTCTTCTCCATCACACCACATTCACATTCATCCCAGGGCTTGATTCCAGCCCTTCTCAGGGTATCACTGATTTGTCCAGCACAGCTTTAGTTCCTCAGATAGTTCCTGCAACCATTTAGAGCACCTGGAGTTGCCTTCAGGTGCCAGGTGGCTTTAGCTGAGGGACCCAACCCACAGCTCCATGGTGAGGCAGTTTCATTTTTAAGAATCCCAAGGACCCGTGGGAGCAACACCCAACACTGTGGACATAAACTGAATTGACTATTCCTTAACACTTCCTTTTGGCATCACCACTGGAGCAGGCTGTGCTGCCTTTGAGATTAAGGCACATGAAAAGGGTCAGTCAAGGGTTGCACTTGCTTGCAGTGCCTCAGGCTGTCACCTGGAACCCCTCACCTGGGCTGTCATTTCCCGCTTGCTGTGCTCAGTCTCATCCTCCTGGCCCTGCTCCTGTGAGTCCTGTGGGGCAGGTTCTCAGGGGAAGGAATGGGCAACAGCATGAAAATCTCACTCCTCCTTCCCCTGGCTTCTTTTGGATACTTTAGTTTACAGACGACTCAAAATTTAATGAATTAGATGAGTATTACCCCAAAATACATATTTGCAGAACTTGGTAACCACTGTGCAACACTTGCATTTCATCCACGTGTAGGGCTCAGGGTAAAGATGCATCACAGATTTTCAGCCAGTGCTGCTGTTTGGGCTTTCTTTTCCTAATGACTCCATCAGTTTGCTTTCTTGAGTGTCACTGAAGCCTGAGCAGCTCTCTGTTTCAGTATGGACCTTCAGCCTCCTGGCTCTTGCACTGTTTAGAGTTCACCACTGCTGGGTGAACTTTGGATTCTTAAGCACAACATGCACAACTCCACGTTCAGCTGCACTGACTGCACCTTTCTATCCAGTTCTCATCCTTACTGGTCAGTCAATACAGGCAAAATTCCCTGCACTAATCCACTGCCTCTCCTAGACAGGACACAGTAATACTGATCATGGTGGCTCCCAGCACAGCTCCCTGTGAAACTCCTGGAAAATGACAACATTTACTTCCCCCCCCCATCCTCAAGCATTTAAGGGCTTCCCTCTCATTCCATGGATCACTCACTCACGGTCCCTCAAAGCCTTTGGCACAAAACCCTGCCAATGCAGTACCACAGACCTTCTCATATCTCTGAGGACTCCTCTAAAGAACTCCAACCTTTAGAGACACAACTTGCCATTACAATACATTTATGCTCTCTCATGATCCATGTTTCTAAATCCATTCTTTATTATAGTTCATTTTTCTTGCACACAGGTCCACCTCTCCAGTTCAGAATTCCCACAAACCCATGTTTAGAACAGGTACCAGGTTTGCCATGCTCCCAGAGGTCTCACCCCTATCCTGCTGCCTGAGTCCTCCTGGGTGTATCACAACCCCAAACACTGTCCCATCCTTCCCACTTAAGGATTTGCATTACAGAGTGTGGATTATTTTTCTCTAAACAGTCTTTAAGATCTAGCACAGATCAAGGTCACCAGTGCAAACCAGGATTCCTGCCTGGAATGAGACAAAAAGTTACAGCAATTGCACAGGAAAATTTCAGCCTCCCTTGTTTCACCTGTGATGAAAACAGGACAACATCCATGGGAATAGTCAGAATCCTGCCAGTTCCACCCATGAGCTGAGCCCTGTGGGGTGGCCAAAGGGAAGCAGCTCCTCACTCTAAATGCTGACACAGGCTGAGAGGAGGAGACCTGGAGTCACTGCCAAGTAAAGTGGTGCACAATATCAAAGGGCAGGGCTGCTCTGATCAGAGATCATGGCAATCTTTATTTAACAGTTCAAGGAACAACCTTTAATCAGTCAAAACTTACAAAGCCTTCCCTAAATACCCAGACAGTAAAACAAAAATGGAAGTTTCCTTAATTTTCTACAAAGCCCGGAGCACCAGGGCTAAAAAGAGCTCTGCCCACACAGCCCTCAGGGCAGCATTCCTGAAGGGAGCCCAGCTAAGAGCAAGGCAGCTCTGTGGGAACAAGTGAGAGCCTCCTCTTATCCTCAGGATGGAGAATGGAGGCATTTCTGTGCCTTCAGTGCACCCCTGATGGGCAAGCAGAACAGCAGCTGAAATGAGAGAGCAGGGAGCAACAGCTGCTTAGAAGGATATTACTACTTCTACCCAAAAGTAGCATCTACAGCTCCATAATCACTCCCTGGCACGGGCAGAGCTCTTCATGAGGAAGCTCCCAGGTCTGTGCCCTCTGAAGTGAGTGCTAAGAACTGTGTCACTGAACCTTTGTCTCCGAGGTAACTCCACATGAGGTGATTCAAACTCAACACTGGCATTTGTTGACTTCTAAGAGTTTCCCAGTGCAAAGGTAAATTCCTGCAGGACAAATTAAGCCCACTCAGGACTCCCTCCTGCAGGTGCCTCGGGAGCAGCACAGGTGACACCAGACCCAACCCTGCTCGAGGCACTCCCACACTGTCACTGTTAGAAGCCCTTGGACTGACTAACAAACTCCAGATTTTATCCAAGCTGGTCACTTCAGAATCACCATCCCCATGGGAACAGCTGCAAGTCAGGGCAAAAGAGAAGGTGATGGCTTTTGGATTATTCTGTGGCAAGTAAACTACTCTACTGTTGGTATTGGACATACAAGGGGTTCTTAGGTCTACCTACAGCACAAACACCACTTGAGCAGGTGTGTGGAAAGACAGAGCAGTGCATGTAGTGCCAAAAACTGCTGTGAAGCAGGACACTGGTGCAAGACTTAAGGCAAAATAATCTCTAGTGATGAACATCCAATAGCCACAAGAGTAAATATCGTGGGACAATCTGAGGGGCTCAGTTGGCACCACAAAACCAGAAAGCAGAGCTGAAGAACTGGAAAACATCAGCGAAGGGACAGAGAGCATTCCTTATTTGTATCCTATACATGTTATTTGTCAACACTTAGTTTACAAAACACTACAAAAAATTGGTTTTGTAGCCTCTTCCTTGGGCCAGACCTGCAGAAATATTCATCAGAAGGTCTGGATGTCTGTGATCCAAAGTGCAGCTCGACACTTCACTCCTTAGGAGCTTTCTGGGAAGCAGGAACCAACACTGCTCATGTAAGGCTACAAGACAAAGAAGAAGGGAGGTTTGGCAGTGCCAGGGAGTGCAGAAGGCATTTCAAAACACCAGTACAGTCACCCTCCAATTACAAAGGCCCAGTAGAAGTTTCCCTTCCTTGAAGAGGAGGGCCTATGAAAAGAGGGAAGCAGATGTGGTTGCTAACAGGCAGCTACAGGAACAGACCTGTCAAGCTGGCAACAGTAAAATGCACAGTCCGCCTGGCCCAGGAAGTGATTAACAGTTTAATTATGGCTCTGATATGTTCAGACATATCAAGGCTTTGTACCAGAACAGTAAAGGGGCAAGGAACTCTTTCAAAAGAGTTCCAAAGTCAAGGAACTTGTTATGGCATAAACTATTTCCATACATTCTTATAATACCTGAGAACTTGGCCACTAAGTTACAGTGGCACAGGTAGCTCAGGAACACCCTTCCAGCACCACAGCAAAGGTCCTCAAAGCTGTAGGCAGATGAAAGCCCAAAGGCAGTTTGCATAGGACATTTGTCAAAACATTTGCACACATTAATGAAAGGGGAAGGTCCCATATCATCACCACTCCAGGCAGAAAACAAAACCTGACTTGCATTGAAAGGTAACCTGGACAAAGCCTTTGACAAAAAGGCTTGAAAAAAATTCAAGTTAGCAGTTTTAAATTAAAAAGATTTAAGGCAGCAGCAGTTGACAAGCTCCAAAATGTTTTTGGCTCCAAAAATGGTTGTAGCAAGCACCTGAAATAACATTATACAGATTACAACAATCAAAAGCCAAGAAGTCAAGCAAAATCATTGGCATTTTAACTTTTAAAACAAGGTTTCCTAAAAAAACCCCATTCATGTCATAGTTGAGCACTGAACAGGTAGGAAGGAAAACCTGACAGCTGAAATGGATGTTATTTCCAAGAAAGGATTCTCACTGCAACCAGCCCCTCACACACTCCATAACCCAACTGCTGCCAGTAACAAAAGGATGAAGGAAGTAAAAAGAAGATAAATCAACCGTGAAACAAGCCAGTTCACAATAAAATAAGAGTTCACAACAAAGTCTTGGCTGTTTTGCCCCTGACTGTGCCCAGAGCTGGCTCCCCCCTTACCTGTCAATCAGGGAGTCCCTCATGTTGGTGGCGATGGCGCTGGGCTGGGCCTCGTTGAGCCGGAAGATGCTCTCGATGACGGAGAGCTCGGTGCTGGTGGTGTCCAGCCCACAGAAGGCACACCAGTCGTTGGCCACCATCCCCGCCGCGATCACCTCGCTGCCGCGGTTCACCGTCCCGGCCTGCGGGCACGGCAGGGCTCAGGCTCACCCACAGCAGCACATTCCCTCACACACCTCTGTTAAGACCTTTAGTGGAGGCCTCAGCTCGTGCCCCTGAAGAGCTGAAAGCTTCTGCCCATCAGCAAAGCTCTAAAGGTGTCAGGTGAAATGGTTAATGAACAGCCACGTCTGGTGAGGAAATGGTGTGGCATCCAGTGGAACAGAATCCAAGCAGCAGGAAGGGCAATGGCACAGCAATCCTGGCATTCCCACATCCAGCTGAGCAACTAACCAACTAGCAAACCCAACTGAGCAGGCACAGGGGTTTGCCACTTAAGCTTTTTAAACACTGGCTTCAGCCAAACCAATCTCACGTTCTGTATCTGCACCACACACAATCCCAGCAGAACAATGTTTCAGGAGTGAACCAAAAGCACTGAGCAGCTTATTCAAACTCAGGGAAAACAGGGAACTGTGTCAGGAGACTCGAGCTGTTCAAGTTTTCCCTCATCTCCCACTCAGAATTGCTCTGCAGAGAAACAGTATCCAGAAGCCCCTGAGATGGAGCCACATTGGAACTGGGCTGGGAGGGAGTGGGAAGGGCAAACACAAAGCCACAAATGCCTTACCACGAGTGGGACCTGGAGCAGTGAGGACAGTTCATCCTGGTCATCGATGGAAGTTTTGGGATGCACGATTCCCCCCTGGTTACTGAAAACACAGTAACTTCCCACCAGCACCTGGTCTGCTACTGTTTGCCTGAAAACCTCCACCTTCAGCACATCTGCCAAGATCTCTTCTGTCTCCTGGAAACAGGGAGAGAGTAAAGCCTTCAGTGAAATGGTATTATGAGACTGGAAGTGAAGCTGTTCCTGTTCCTTGGAGAGCCTCCCACGCTGCACAGCCCATTGCAACCCAGCCATGACAGAACACAGACTCAACCTCAATATCCTATGTGTTCCTGGGTCACTGTAAGCACAACCCTGTGCCTCTACTGAGAAATGCCCAAATCCCCCCTCTTCCTGCTGGCAGTACATCAGCTGTGCCAGTGCCTGTTCTCTGGGCATTCCCAGTGAAACAGTCCTCCCAAACTACTGGGACAAAGCTGTCTTACCCTTCTGCAGAACTTCCTTCTCCTCTAGCTTCCACTGCAAATTATTTTGATTTCTCTCTGCCCATCTTGCTTTTTACACTTATTTAATTATGCTGCAAAGCCCATTATCTTCAGCCACCCCCTTATTCTTCTTTTCCCTTTGCACTCCTAACACCAAGTCTTCATCAGCTTTAGCACCAGCTGAAAGCAAACGCTGTCAGGACTTGCAGCCAAACACACCACTCTCAATGCTATTAAGTATCAGTTCTCAGACATAAAGTAGCAATGACTTTGTCTCCTCTGCCCTTATTATAAACTTCCATACAAGAACCTTCTATTTTTACTTCAGCCCTCTGTAATCTTCCCATCCATGGCCTCTTTCGACTGTTACAAGTTTTGGGTAGCTCAGCTGTAGCTTCCAACTCCTGCTGTGATCCTCAGTGCACTCTTCTGTGTGCTCTTTATTACGCTCTAATTCACTCAGTTCTGCAACCCAAAGCAAACTGCACCCAACGACCACGGAATCACGAGATACTTTGGGTTGGAGGGACCTTAAAGCTCAGTTTGTTCCACTGGGCAGGGACAACTCCCACCAGCCCAGGTTGCTCCAAGCCCCGTCCAACCTGGCCTTGGACACTCCCAGGGGTGGGGCAGCCACAGCTTCTCTGGGCACCCTGTGCCAGGGCCTGCCCACCCTCACAGGGAAGGATTTCTTCCTAATATCCAATCTAAACCTACTCTCTTTTCAGCTTAAAGCCATTCCCCCTCGTCCTGTCCCACGACGCACACCCAGCTCCCCTCCCTCCCTTCTCCAGGGCCCCAGAGGCAGCCCGGGCAGGGTTTCCCCCCGTGCCAGTGCCCTGTACCCTGTCCAGGTCTGGGTGCACCAGAGCCACGTAGTCGTTGCAGGCGGTGACGTTGCCCAGGGCCGAGAGCCGCTCCTCCACGCGCTGGATGCGCACCGAGTCGGGCAGGCTGTTCCGGATGTGCTGCAGCTCCTGGTCTGTCGTGCTGCTCGGCACCAGCAGCCCGTGCCTGTTTCCTTAAAACATCCAACACCAGGCAGAAGAGAGTAAGGGGAATGTTCCCAGGGCGCTGCCCTGCTCTGACGGAGCTGCCTGTGCTCCGGGTGCTCCTCCCAGGGCCCAGCCCGGCAGATTTGCTGCCGTTTGGAAATGACCAGCACCAGGGGAAGGGCCGAAGCAGGGTGAGGCTGGGGGTGCAGGGCACCGCCTTCAACCCCTCCTCTGTTCCAGCAGCACCCGAGGCAGCCCGCGGCTCTCAGTGAGCTGCTCTGACAGGGAGCTCCCCCCGAGGCTGCCCGCTGCCCCTCAGAAGGGGCCACTCCGTGCGTGACTGTGGCAGCACCGTGGGATGGTTTGAAGGAACAGAAAGCCAAGGAGCTGGTCTGGCCGAGCCGGGTCCCACCAGCCAGGGCAGGGGAAAGGCTTTTCCCGGGTTCCCACCCTCGGGCCGGTCCCAGAGCCGACCCTGCCGGGGGGCAGGAGCTCCTCACACCCCTCACACACCCCGCGGGGTCCCGGCTCGGACAGGGGGACCCTCCCCGGGGCTCCCCCCGGGCCCGCACGTACCCACACACATCCTGCCGATGATGCGACAGCCGGCGATGGAGGCGTGAACCACCGGGATGGTCCCGAAGAGCTCCCCCTCGAACACACTGCGGGGACAGAGCGCCGTGAGCGGAGGGCGGGATTTGGGAAGGGAGAAGGGAAGGGAGAAGGGATGGGAGAAGGGAAGGGAAGGGATGGGAAGGACGGGCCGGCGCTCCCTCACCTGTAGAAGTTCTCGGAGCCGCCGATGGCCACGAGGCAGTAGGCGTTGGTGAGTTTGGCAAAGCAGCCCAGCTCGTTGTTGTTCTCGAAGCTGGCGCGGACCGCCATGGCGGGAGCGAGAGCGCGTGTGGGAACCGGGCCGGGAATGGGGCCAAGAATGGAGCCGGGGCCGGGAATGGGACTGGGGCCGGGAACGGGAACGGGCAGAGGCCGCGGGCACCGCCGCCCCAGACAGAAGCACGAGGCGCGGCCGGTTCCGCTTCCGGCGGGCAGGGAGGGGGCGGAGCGGCCCGGGCGGTCACAGCGCCCCCCGGCGGGGCGGAGGTGTGAGCGGGGACAGAGGGAC
>JAWWEU010000053.1:1420710-1453015 GCA_035583155.1 Acropternis orthonyx | reverse complement strand
CACCACTGTCCCTGTCCCAGGTGTGCCATCACTGTCCCTGTCCCTGTCCCAGGTGTGCCACCACTGTCCCTGTCCCTGTCCCAGGTGTGCCATCACTGTCCCTGTCCCTGTCCCAGGTGTGCCATCACTGTCCCTGTCCCTGTCCACCCCACTGTGGCCACCCTTCCATGTGCAGCCCCAGCCCATGCCCGGGTCGCTCCCAGGTGCTGGCACACTGTCCCTGTCCCTCCAGGAGCTGTGCCCGGCACCCCCCTGTGCCAACCCCGCGGGTGTGCGACAGCAGACGTGTCCCCCAAGTGCCACCTCAGTGCCTCTCTCCTGTACAGGGGCCACCTGTGCCAGCTGCCACCGGTGTGACCTGTGTGCTGACACCCTGCCCATGCCAGTGCCGGAGCCCAGACCTGTCCCTGTCCCTGTCCCCTCCCTGCACAGCTCAGCACAGCCCTGGCCAAGCTCAGTGCTCCCCCCACCCCACCCAGGACCCAACACGGCTCTTTCCAACAGAACAGCTCCTTTATTTCAGCATCCCCCCACTCTGGCCACTTCATTTGCACCAGACACAGGAGCAGAGTTGCTCAGCACGGAGAGAACCCGAGGCCCCCCGCCCCGAGCACCTCAGTGGCCAAACAGGTTCCAGCAGTACAATGGTTTTGCTGTAAGTTTGGAGGGAAATGGTTCTTTCCCTAATGGGGGAAGAGAGTGTGGATTATGTTTATGTGCGTTTCTCTCTCCTGCCATTATTGTGTCTCTGGAAATTCGAACCGTAGCTGCTAATCTCATCTGGATCAGTCATCTGTGTAGATTAAACAGGCACCTTTCAACAGGAGAAGACTAATTTGCCACCCGTATTTTGATTCCAAGCCCCAAGGAGAAGCAACCACTGGAAAATCAGACCAGAGGCCACCTGGAGGCTGAGGTCAGAGCTCAAAGCGGCTGTGTATGTGTTTGGATTTCAGCTTGTTGTACTTGGTGATCAGGTCCAGCTTGCTGTGCCCCAGAGTCATTCTCTTCTCCGCCCCGTACGTGCTGTTCTTTTCCATCAGCACGTCCTCCGGGAACTTGTCGTAGCAAGGCACTGCAGGCTTTTTATCCCGTTTGTACTGGTTGTAGGGGGAGAACAAGTCAAATTTCCCATGTCCCGGACTCTGTCTCTTTTCCACCCCATAAAACATGGTGTCATTGTCAGCTGGCAGCTCCCTGGGGGTGGCCACGGGGCCCCCCTGCCTCAGGCTGCTCCCGCTGCTCCCGGCACCCTCCGACAGGGACTGCAGTGGCTGCTCCGCTCTCGGTGGGGAGCAGTGGCTGCTGGTGTTGGAGTCCCCCTGGTAACCAGGTTTGGTGGAGCTCAGGCCAGGGGAAGGCTCTGGCTGCAGGAATGTCCTTGCCATCACCAGGTTTGGTTTGGGATACAAGGCTGGGGTGGGTTTATTTGGAGGGCTGGTCGCTGACTCTGGTGGTTCTTCTTGCTGCTTAGGGCAAGCGGGCTTCGGGGTTATGTCTTCCTTCCCCTTCTTATTGCCAGGATCAGAGCTGGGGTCTTGCTTTTCCTGGTGGGCACTGCAGCTGGAGTTTTTCATAAAGGGAGACATTTTTATGCTCCTGACGCTCACATTGGAAAGGCTGCTGGAGGGGCTCAGGGTGTCAGCATCATTCCCCTGAGGGGGTTTTAAAAGGCAGTTGTCAGCTTTCGAGGTGTTCCAAGCAGAGAGGCCCGTCCCAGGGCCCGTCCCACAGAAGGTGGTCACGGCTCTGGACTCCGCATACAAGTACCGGAATTCCCTGTCAAACTCCGCAACAATCTGGCCACGGAAGTGGGTCACCAGGCCCGTGTGCACTTGGCTGCAGAGCCAGGTGAAACTGCAGGAGAAGAAACAAAACACATGGAGCTTTAGTTCACAGAGTGCCAAGATGCCTGGCGTGGGTTTCAACATTCCAGGGATGGATTACGACCCGGCTGGTGTAGTCAGAACTTTCTCTAAGTACACAGGTCTGAGGTTGCTCATGGGGATGAATAAGCTCATCTCATAATTACAAGAGACTAAAATGGGCAATTAATCTCAGCTTGGGGGGTGCCCTCCTTGCCTTGGCAGCAGCTGCATTCTCATGTCCTGACATCTGCAACACGTGATGGGCTTCAAAGAGCCACGTAGGCAGACAGGAGGTGAGGAATGGAGGTCCTGGGCACTGCCTTGAGGAGCAGAGGTCTCCAGAGCCCACAGGAATACCCCAAGACAGGAAGGCTGATGATGTTTTCCATAACCACTGCTGTGAGATTCCCAGATGCGTGGTCTTAGAAGTTCACATCCTTTGCTCAGCAAGTGCAGTCCCTGCCCTCTCAGTACAGTGGTTTTTGGAATCTTTTCTGGGAGCTTGCCATGTTCTATCTTAAAACCAATCAGGTTTTGCCCCAGATGAGGAAAAACTCCATTAATTGCCACTCTGCATATTTTCCTTATCTGTTTAACCCTACCAGTCGTTTGTGCCAAAACTGTAACCTAATTAGTTCTTCCTCCATATAGCTATAGATCACAACCACAATCTTCCTAATCTTCATTTTTCTGGATTAAAAAGGGAAGCTCCTCTTACAGAGCAGGCTCCCCAGACTCCTGGACATCCCAGTCACCAGCTACTTCTTTTTTACTTTTATTCTTGCTATAGTCAAACCAGATCAGCATGTTTAATGTGTTAAATAAAACAGAACCTTCAGAGATGGACATACAAGCTTAGGGCTGTGTTACCAGCTGCTGAAGCAAGACACTGACTCTAAAGAGCAGCATGGAATGAGAGAAGCTCCAGGAGAGCAGTTGTAATGGGAGTTTATAATTATTCTCAAGTAGATGTCATTTCAGGACAAGGCACTGGCTCTGTGTTTTGGGACCTCATCAATGTTTACCTCACAAGACAGCTATTTGGGAACTTCTAGTAAAACCCAGCTCCTGGCCTGTCCTTGAGCACTGTGCAGTTGTAATGGGTTGTACTGGTGTTCAGTGTACTTACACTCAGCAGACACACCCCAAAGAGCAACAGAGAATGAAAACAAAACCAATACTCTGCTGCATAATAGCAAACCAGGTAAATTAGTTAAGAATGAAGAAGTAGTGAAAGAGAGTACTCAGCAATACCATGCTGGAGGCTCAAAGGAAATGTGTCCTTGACAAAGACCTGAGGGATAAAAACCCAAAAAACAAACCAGAAACTAGGATGACTAAACGACAGGAGAAGCTCATAAGTCTAGAAAGACCATCTTTTAAAAAGGTTGGATCACAGATTGCAAAGGGTGAGAGAAATAATATTCAGCTCTCTGTGGGGCACTTCATCCATGTGTAACAGGAGTGCTCAGAGAATTCCTCTGCATCCCTGTTTATTGTGCAGGAGCTTGGGATGCTCCCTGCCTGGATCCCCCCTTTATACAGAATATAAGGGAGGGTCAGTCTCCTGTGGAGATCTCTGCAGAAGAGATTAGAAAACATCAACGGAGCAGCAACTGGGCAGGACCAGGGAATGTCAGCCCAGAGAGTGCCAAGGGAATGCCAGGATGAAATGACTCAGGTACCAACCAGGATGTGCTGTCTCCCACTTGAAAGGGCCCTGGTTATCAGGAGGGTGGGAGGTTGCTAATGGGATAGAATGCTTTTAATGTCCCAGACCATTAAGTTTCACAACTGCACAGCACAAATTAGATAGATAGAAGTTGTGTAGGTACACAAATTAGTAGGGACTCTTCTAAAGAATACAATTAATGGCCATATAGGAAATATGAGATGATAGGAGAGGTGGCTTTGGCAGAGGAATGTTCTCCCTCACAAGCCCTTGAGAGTTCTTTGAAGAAATCCAGGAGCCCAGACAGGGGAGATTTCCTGGATCGACACTGTCAAAGGCATCTGTCCCAGGGCACTGCCTGGCTCCCAGGGGTGCTGCTGGCCTGGCCACATTGCTCACAGCTCTTCCCCTGCTGACAGGAGAGCCTGCCTTGCCCCCCTCACCCTGCGAGCGTGGGCTCCGGGGCTGGGAGAGGACCCTGGGCATTCAGGGGGAGGATCCTGCCTGCCATCCCCGTGTGCCCAGCCTGGCACTGCTGCTGCACCTGGAAACAGAGCTGGGCAAGTGGTCCTGCTTTGCCCTCCTCATTCTGGCCAGGAGATCTCATGTCTCTGACTCCTGTTCTGGCAGGTACATCCCACGGGCCCCCGGCCTCACCTTAGCAGAGGTGAACAACAGGTCTTCCTTAGGCTCTCCTTCCCTCCCTGGACAAAGTGACCTCCACCTTCTGTTCTCTCCCAGCCCCTCTGAGCCAAGCACTGCTCCCCAGTCCCAGTGCACCCAGCCATCTTCTCTCACCCACGTGAGCTGTCCTTCTCCTGGGAGGGGACAGCACTCCCCTGCCCTTGGAACTCTCCCTGCCGCTGATCCCTCCTAGGGCTCTTTGCCCAGTCCAAGCATTCCTGTGTCCCAGTTTCCCATGCCAATCCCACTCTGTGTCACGACAGGACCTGCAAGGTCCTGGAAGCCCCTGATGGCACAGCCTTGCCCCTTGCCATGGTTCCAGGTTTCCACAGTTGGATGTGAGCCTTGTCCACCACAGCTATTCCCATTGCTGCAAACTGATAACGTCTTTTCTTCCATGGATGGAAATAGCCAGAGAATGAGCATCCTTGGCTTCTTCTGGTCTCAAAATGAGGCACTGGATGAAGTTAACAGGTTTCAAATTCAATGCAGACAAGAAGAGGTACTTCCAAGGCCAGACTGGAGGAGGCCCTGAGCAACCTGGTCTAGGGGAAGGTGTCCCTGCTCATGGCAGGGGAGCGGAAAGAGATGGTTTGTAAGGTCCCTTCCAACCACTCTGGGATTCTGTAATTCCTTGCACAACACAACACACAGGTGGGCTGTGGAGTTCCTCCCTGCACACCACTGTGGACGCTAAAAGTTCCTGCGAGCTTCTACCAAGGGTGGGATTTTCCTGCCATGACTTTCTCCGGTAACAAACTGCTGCACACAGAGCCCGTATCCAGTTCTGGATCGCCCCGGGCACACAGGAGGTGGGAGAGGATGGCTGTAGGAACAGGATCCCTTCCCTGCCCTGCCTGCAGGCGCTCCGGGAGCTGGTGCAGCTCAGCCCTTGGCCGGGAGGTGGAGGTGCAGCATCACCTGCGGGAGGTGGGGGACACCTGCCTGTCCCTGCACTACTGGCAGGAGCTCCTGTGGGATTCCAGAAGTCTCCGTCTCAGCAGCATTTCCCACACCTGGATGAGTTCCCTGCATGCCCCCCCGGCTCTGCTCTGGGGTCACGGGGGCCTTTCCCCAGCTGTTCAGCCTCTGCTTCAGTTCTTCCCAACAGGTGAGATACCAATTTACAGCAGAAGGTTTTTTGCTTCTTCCAGTGGCTTCTCAAACCCATTTTTATTGCTCTTCTGTCACTTGGGCTGTCAAAGCCATTCTTTTCTCTCCGTGTGCCAACGCAAACTCCTGTGATTTGTTTTTGCTCGTGGCTAAATGCAGGTACCACATAGCACTGATTACTAGACCTTTCATTTCAAGTGACGTTTTCTTTGATAAGGTGACAACAAACTGCCTGTATTGCAGCAAGCTCCTTCAGCTGCTTCCAAGGCACTTGAAATCATTTCCACTCCTTGCTTTTCATCTTCGTTTTGATCCAAACCAGTGCAATACATCCAGCTAATTTGGGCACCCATTTCAGTTATCTCTTATTTGTCATTCACCCTTCCAGCCTTGCCTCTTTCTTCTGGATTCACTTTTTATTTATACAGCTGAGGACCTGTTCCTCCCTGCTTTGGTGTGCCCAGCAAGGCTGTGTGTACCTGATGTCCTGCTCACTGCATCGGGTTCCCTTGCTGACACACTGAGCTTCCCATTCCTTACACACTTCCACCTTAATTACAATTTCCTTCTTGAGGTGACTGCTCAAGTTAGATTTGGAACTTGCCCTTCAAAGTTCTTTCTTCTTGCTTGGGGTATATCTGGGGTATGAGGACAGCTCCATACCTGAGAGTATGAGCACCTTGCTTTGAAAGAAATTCCAAGCCTCCTCCAGCTTCAAACCCACAGAGCTGTACCTGTCTATTGCCAAACACTTCTGTGCTTCACTTGTATTTCTTCTGAAGTCACGTGCAGAGCTTTCGTAATCCTGTCAACTTCCACGTCTCATTTTTCAGTTTCAGCTGCTTGCTGTGTCAGCTTCAACCCCAAATTTTGAGTCCTTCACTATGGCAAACACTGAGCTCCTTTCTCCCTATGCCCATGGCAGGACACGCACTGATACTGTGACTGTCTGTCACTTTGAGCTGATAAATTACACCTCCTCTAATGCAACTCAAACAGCCACCTAACTCCCTTTCAGGCTGTCAGTGTCAACTCTTTTTTCTAGTCCTAATCTGGTAAATGTTTACTCTGCTTTTCCTGTTCAAGATCCTGTTTAGCTCTAGCCCCTGTTTGCCCTTGGACTCCTCTCACCTGCTGCACCAGTAAATGTCTCCATATCCTTCCCCCTGTTATGTTAAATCAGCGCTCAAAGAAACACACTATTTCTTCTGGTGCCCAGAATAACCCAAAATAGCTAAATACAGAATTACATTTAGGGTTTTAGATTATTGCTTTGCCTAGATACCTCAGTCTAGGTTTTTCCTTCCTATAAAGGAAATATAATGTTAAAGATGGAAAACATTTAATCAGTCAACATGTAAGAGTTAAGGGGTCTAAACTAATTTGTCTACAGCTGTTTAAGATAAGAGCAGTGAGCTTGGTTCCCGTATTTAGAAAACCCTGCAAAAATGTGATTGATCCATACCAACAGGCAGCAATGTATCAGAATGAATTAAAGAATCAGAGAATCACGGGATATCCTGAGCTGGAAGGGACTCACAGGGACCATCCAGTCCAACCCCTGGCCCTGCCCAGACACCCCAACAATCCCACCCTGTGCCCCAGAGCATCATCCAAACCCTCCCGGAGCTCTGGCAGCCTCGGGGCCGTGCCCACTGCCCTGGGGAGCCTGCTCAGTGCCCACCACCCTCTGGGGGAAGGGCCTTTCCCTGAGATCCAACCTGACCCTGCCCTGGCTCAGCCCCAGCCATTCTGTCAGGTCTTATTGCTGGTCACTGGAGAGAAAAGGTCAACATTTGCTCTTATTCAGCTTGCCAAGAGTATTTTGGAAAATAAGAAGGGTTTTTACAAAACTGTCAAGGAAAATGTCAGCAGAGAGAAGAGTATCAACATCTGGGGTTCAAAATGAGAATGACAATATATCTGCCACTCTTGCTGCGTGTGTAATACTGCATATAGGGCATATAAAAGAGGGACTCTGATGGCTACAGATGTAACTAGAGACTAAAAATCAATGTCAGGTGCGAGCGTGTGTTTGAGGAGAAAAGGATCTCTTATGATGATGATGCTGCATTAAAAGACAATTACTGAATACTTGAATACTCAAGGGTAGAGTAGGAAAATATCCCTCTGCAAGAGAGGATGAAGAGAGCCTGGACATGTGGATTCACTGTCAGTGCAGAAGGACACATTGGAACTCTCCAGGGATTTTCCTTCTTGGCTCTGGTGCTACCCAATATCTCCATGAGCAGCCTAAATAATGGGAGAGCGTACACTTATTAAATTCACAAATCATATCCAATGGAGGGGAACTGCACAGACAGGAGTTTGAAAAGGGTTCTGAAAAAATTGATGCGGTTCAATGGGCAAATATTAAAGGAAAATACATTCCAGGCAGCCACAATCAGGCTGGAGAATGAGTAGGCAGCAGCTCTGGGGGTTAGAGCATGTCTTGAGGAAAACACCCCTTTGCAGTGTCACAGAGTTGCGAACAAAACCAAATATCCTGTGAGTGTGTGAACCACACTGAGGCCTGGGGGACACTCCCTGGCCCTGAATCCCCTACAAAACAGGAGATTTTGCGTCTGGAGAAGAGACAGCTGAGTGTCAATGTGGTGACTGTCCCCACATTGCACAATCCAAGCTACAGGGAAGGCACTGCACTGTGTGGGTGTCCCTGGGAGGAGCCACACGCTGATGTGTCCCCTGTGAGTGCTCTGCAAAGAATGAAGAGTGAGCTGCTCGCTGGGATGAAGGATATTAGAGACATTTGGATCTAAGTTGTGGAGCTCTGCAGTCAATGGCTGTACAGGTCCCATTAAAACAAAAAAGGTAGAATGAGTCTCAAGGGTGAAATAAAAGCATCTAACTAGGAAGCTCAAAAAAGCAGTATTTTATTGGTAGCCTTTTAAAAAGCTCCCACTTCCATGGTTAGAATGGGACAGAGAAGTAAAAGAGCATTTCAGGATATTGTTATGGAAATTATGTTAGGGAAAAAATGGTAGAAATCATAAAGAAATGGCAAACTGTAGGAACACAGTGACTCTAGGAAGAAAGCTGGATTCCATCCTAACCTGTCTGAAACCTGGCTGCTGCACAATATAGGGCAGAAGATATAGGAAGGCTTTAAATTAGAATCTGGAGCAAAGCTGGGATGTGAAGAAGGCCACACAGTTTAGGATCACCCACTTCACCTGAGGACTAAAAGCAAGAAAACTCTATTCTCCTACAAGGACAAGATAGAAACCACTGACACTTGGGTAAGAAAATAGAATTGATAAGCACATCTGAATAATTGAGGAAAGTGCCTGGTGGCGAACAACCAGCGCAGATCCAAACATTTACACACATGTGAATTTTATGAGCTAAAGAAACAGATAGATGTTGTGAAATACCTGAGCTCAAATGATGACTCTGAGGTAGGAGGTATCTCAGGAACTTACTAGGCAAAGAAATCAAGGAACAGTAGAACTGCAAAGGCAGAAATGATATAGGAAGGACAAGAAGAGGTTATGTTGCTGGGCAGTGGCCCAAGACATTAAAAAAAAAAGAAGTCAAATAAGGTAAATGACATATCAACAAATGAAATATATTCCTGTTGGATTAAAATTCCACTCCCAAACAGGAAAAATATAGTATCAGGGCTATACTGGGAACTTTCCAAGCAGAGTGCTGATGGTAAATATGCCACATTGAGGAGGTGCTGAGATGAAGAAGGCAGAAAGCAGAGGAATAAAGGGAGATTCTGCCAGGCTGAATGGGGACCACTATGAGGAGAGTTACCAAAACTGCATTTTAGACACTATAAATGACCACTTCTTTGAGAAACTAACCAGAAACCCAACAAAATAAGAAATAACATAACCAGTTCAGAGAGTTTCTTTGGGAAGGCCACTTGGCAAAAAAACTCCATGACCTACCTATATCAAAGATTCAGGACCAAAATAATCCACAACAGTAATATTTAACTTCAAAGAGAAAGTGAGGACTGGTCTTTAAAAGCAAACTAAGAGTAATCAAAAAGGTTAAATGCTTGAGGCAGCATGAAGATTATTTAAAGATGCTATATTAGAGTCTCAGGGAAAATGTACCTACTAAAATAAAGACATTTTAAACCATCCCCAAACTTACCACAGTTAAAAGGTGCATAAACGAAAATATTAAAGCCAACAGCCGTCAAAAACTGAAAGTCAGCAATTTTCCAGTTATAGAGAATAACCTATCATTTAAAACTGAACTGAGTAGCAGAGGAAGGGAAGGGAGCCTTTTAAAGAGCTCCTGGAAAACTACTAACCAGCCAGTCCTATTTCCATACTGAACAAACTGGTAGAAGCAAATAGAGAGTAAAATGATGAGATGCATAAATAGCTATCTTCACACTGCTGAAGACTCAGCACGTTTTTGTGGAAGGAAGCCGTGCCTCAAAAGCCTCCTGCGGATCTCTGAAGGGGGCAGCAAGCACAGGGATGTGTGTGCTCTGCCTGGTGTAGCAGACTTGAATTTTGAAAGAGATCTTGACATGTCATTCAGCAAAGACCATTATTGTTTTTAGAAAACTTAAGTGATGGTGGAGTACAAAGGAAAGTCTTCTCAAGAAGTAAGAGCTGCTTAAAGATACAAATGCCAGCAATAGTTTTAATTTATTCACTGGAAACCCTCAAGTTTTGTGCTGGGATTGCTGCTGTCCCACATAATCAGAAAAGTCCTGAAAAAAACTGCCCATGTCACAGCTCGTGACACAATTATTGTGGATGGACAAAAGAAAACTGGATAATCAGATCTTACAGTGTGGGGGAAATACATCACCAAAGGATGGACAATTAAATGCCAAAAATTCAAATTCTGGACACATGAAATGACTGAGCAACCAAGGATATCAAGGACAACAGCTGCAGAAGGGATGGTTCACATGAGGCATCACAATGGAGGAGGACAAAATCATGGATACAGCCAAGAAAGTCAATAGGAAACAGTGATTTCCTGTGCCCAGGTCACAGGAATTTAGGGGCATCAAATAGAATTATCTAATGTAACCAGCACAGATCCCTTCTTCACACAAAACATTAACTAAACTTCATAGCCAGAGGCCAGACATGGCAAACTGACCCTCCAGGAGCACACAGAGCACCAGAAGCCCAGAGGGACACAAACTTCTGACCCTTGCACACGGCGCTGGGGAACTGTAACACCTGCCCTCGGTAAGAACACTCTTACCCTCCTTCCTGACACACCCCTGGAGCCATTCTGGATCTTTGGCTTTTTCCAGTAACTGTTCTCCTACTTTGAAATCAGCTTTCCCATCTGCAGGGACAGTAATCGACGTATCTCCTAAACAGGCTGCAGTGTTCCCAGGAGCAGGCTTCCTGGTTTTCTCCTGTGGAAGTGTTTCTCACCACTGTTGAACCAATTTGTCAAGAAGAGACTGTTTCTTTTAGTCCAGAACATCCTGTGCTTGCTGGGACAGCAGAGGATTGGATATAAGACCCTATTCAACTGAAATACTGTCTTCCAGAATTCCAGAAGTGTCAGCTCTGCAGAGATCTGTAGGAGAGCACACTGGCAGCCCCCAGTCCCTGCCCCAGGATGGCACAGGGAGGAACTGACCCAAAGAACCGAACTGGCATTTTAAGCAATACCCTGACCCTGGGCCACAGGGCACAGCTGTTCCTCCAGCTGTGCAGTGCAATCCAGCTGACACAGCCATTCAAACACAACTGCTCTAAAGTTACCTAATCCCTGCCCTTGCAGCCAGTGGAGGCGGATAGAGGGATTTAAAGGCTGTGAGGATGTGGCACTTGGGGACATGATTCAGTGCTGGGCTTGGCAGTGCTGTGGGAACAGTTGGACTTGAGGATCTTAGAGGGCTCTTCCAACCTAAGCAATTCTATGATTGTAGGATCCTGTGTTTTCAGGCAGAGATTCACTCCTTTGTTCTTAGACATCTTAGGATGGTCAAAAAGCCACCAGACACTGTTCTCCATGTTTTTTATGTACAGATTCCACATAACCAGCCTCAACGAGGTACTTCCATTTTCCAATCATTTGGCCAGAGTTTGATGAGGTGAGAGCTCCACTCGTGGAGATGATGAAGCCAGCACCAGAGCAGAAGGTGCAGCTTGGAGCTATGGCACTGAGGAGGACGCTGGTACCCTGAGGGTCCAGCATGCGCTCACAGGTTGATGAGATGAGAGAGAAAGGGAGAGGGAGAGCAGTGCTCAAGGAAACCTGGTGGAGAGAGAACAGAGTATCGCCAAGGCACCAAATTCACAGAAATATCGGAGCAATCTGTCCTGGGGAGCTGCACTGTTAGTGAAGGATAAATATGATGTGAAACAGTGTGAAGATATTGTGGGAAAGATCTCTAGGAGGAAAACTCAGAGTCTAGTAACAAAGATACAGCAGAAGAACAGTACTCCTGGCCCTGTGATCAGAACTGTGATGGTGAACAATGTTAACTGAGATCACAGTGTCTGCAAAATTAGGAGAGACAGTAACAGTGGAGATTTCATCCACTCATACACATACAGGTTAATGCTTCACTGGGATGAACCATGGAGAAAAACTTCTTGGAAGCAATAAATGATTACATGCCAAAATTAACTAGTTCAAACTGTTTGACCCACAAAGAAAGATGCAACTCAGGATGTGGTCTGGAATGATGCACAAGACTCAGTTCCAGGGGTAGAAGTGGAAGAGCCCGTTTGTAAGAATGATCACAACCCAATTTTAACTCTGTAGAGACAGAGAGCAATTTAAGTAAGTGCAGCAGGTGGAGATTCAATTTCAAGAATGGCAACTGTGTAAAAATGCAGCAATCAGTCAAAAATACTTGAAAAGGGGCAGACCAAAACTCCCCAGGATGGCTGTGGCTGGCAGGTTGTTCATAAATGCTGTACTGGCAGACAAGGAACTGGGGGGCCCACATGAGACCTGTGGGTCAAAAGGGGCATCCTGGATGGCCAGGCCATAGCTGAGAACCTCAATGGACTTCCTGCCTCTCTTGCAAGTGCTGGTGGCACTGGGACATTGTTCCACTCCCGTGCACCAGCATCACTGGAAAGGCTGCCTGGTGGAGTGCTGGGAGGTTTCCAGTATGTTCCCACCTGCAGAGAAGGGTCTGGATACGATCCTGAGGCCCACATACCACTGGAGCTGTCCTCCAATCTGGGGCATGACGGAGTGTGCTGGGAAGGACAAGACTGCTGATGGCATGGAGAAGCACAGCCTTTCGGAACAGGACAACAGGGATACTGCAAAGGCAAGCCCTGCCTCACTGACCTGCTGGAGTTTGGGGAGGGAGCCAGTGAGCACAGGGATAACGGGACTGGCCAGCTACACATTTTTGGGTTTTCAAACAGCCTGTGGCAAGCTTCTGCACCAAAGACTATTAGGAAATTGCCATGGGCATGGAGGAAAGGTCTTGTGCTGGACCGAGAGTTGGTGAAGGCACAGGATGCAAAGGGCAGGGTTTGCTGGTCACTTTCCAGCCTAGGTAAGAGCCAGCAGCGAGGCCTCGGGCTGGTGCTGGGACCGGTTTGCATCTTGTGGGTGCCCTCAGGCACAGAGGGGTGCAGTGACATCCCCAGGTTTGCAGAGGATCCTCAGTTCCTTCGAGTGGTTGGATACCTCACTGAAGGTGAGGAAATCCAGAAGGATCTCACAGAACTGAGCAAGTGGACAAAAGCCACAACTGTGGCTGATGAACTTCAGTGTAGGCAAATGTGGTGCATCCACAGGGAAAAATTACCTGTGTCAGGCCTGTAGGATGCTGAACCTGGAACAACTCAGGAAGGAGCTCAGAGTCATCATCATCAGTTCCCTGACGTCGTCGTCTTGGTGTGCAATGGCAGCTAAAACATCCAGTGAGTGTTGGCCCTGCCAGCCAAGGCCACCATTACAAACCAGTCTGGGCGACTTTTGCCCCTCTCCAACTCTTCAGTGCAGCACATCAGGGGGGCACAGGCAGTTGTGGTCTCTGCATCTCAGGAGGGACGTGCTGAGGTCAGAGGGGGTCAGAGAAACAGAACTAAAAAGGCTGAGGGATGGAACAGCCACTGTACAAGGAATGACTGAAAAGTCCCAGGTCTTCAGATAAGAAAAGGGCAAGGATGGTGGATGGGATGGAGGCTTGAAACCCTGTGAAAGCACTGACTGGGGTGAATGCAGGGCAGCTCTTGAACCAACCCATGGCACTAAGTTACCTTATTCAGTATTTTGGTAACAAATATTTCCTCAGTGTCACCAGTCTTTGTCACAGTAGTTGCTGTATTTTCTTACCTGTATGTACCAGCAAGAACTTGGTCACAATCAACCAGGACAAACTTCTCCAGAACCTGACCTGCAAATTTCTTGCCAGCTTTGCTGTAGTACGTGTCTCCACTCAGGCATCTTATGCGCATGTTCTGAAACCAAAGCAGGCAGAGTTGGTAAGGGGACGGAGCTGAACTGAGATGTTCCCTCATGCATCTGTTCCCAGGGGCAAAGCCCAGCAAGGCATTAAGTATTTCCTGGCTTCTACATTCTGAATATTCTGTCACACTGTCTGATTCTATAAGATAAAAATACCAGGAAGTATTAACAAGTTGCACTCAAGTGCAAATTCTAGATTGAAAAAAACCATGAGCCTACAGACCCTTTCTGAAGTATGTAAAACTATCCAATTTCTTCCAGGTTATTAATAATACTCAACCTGCCAGAGCTGATGGCTCTGCATTGAAACTAAATTTTGGCTTGTAACAACCAGTCAGTTTCTTATCAATCCCATGTTCTGATTTTATGCAGTGACAAGGCTTCTTAAAACCAAAACATCGCTCCATAAAAAAAATATTTACAGAGAAATGTCTACATTGTAAGAATTGCCTTTTATCAATATACTCAAAAATGCTATTAACATTTTCACCTGCTGTACTCAAGTGAAACAGGACCTGATCCGCCTCTGCTTTACAACTGCAAAAACTTCTCTGACACCACTTTGCCCTGTAAAACTACTGCCCAGAATAAAATAGGAAATCTTGGTATCCATCAGGAGCCTTTTTCATAACATGAGGTGTTTGCCGATAACGGAAGTTCTTTGCACCTCAGCTGGGGAAGGCAGAAGAGCAGAGCAGTGGCTGGAAACAGTTACTGACCTGGTCTGTGTGACACAGTGCCAAACAAAACATCTCGCATGAAAATAAACACCCTAAGGCTGCGCCTGTGTGGGGCTGCCTGGTCATCCCTTCCTGCCCTCCAGGTCATTTCTTCATGCTATCCAAGTCATCCCTTCATGCTGTCCAGGCCATCCCTTCCTGCACTCCCAGTCATCCCTCCATGATATCCAAGTCATTCCTTCCTGTCCTCCAGGTCATTCTTTCCTGCCCTCCAGGTCATTCTTTCCTGCCCTCCAGGTCATTCCTTCCTGCCCTCCAGGTCATCCCTTCATGCTATCCAGGTCATTCTTGCCTGCCCTTCCTGCCCTCCAGGTCATCCCTTCCCGCCTTTCAGGCCAGCTATCACCAGCTGTGTTTGGCAGATCCCTCTGTGGGCAGCCCACGCCTGGCGAGCATCAGCCCCCGTGCAGATGAAGCCCCACAGCAGCTGGTTCAGGACAATTTGCCCCTGGCAGAGGTGGCCACTGCCCAGGTGGGTGCCTGGGGGCAGGTGGCAGCCTCCCCTCTGCCACCCAGCAGACTCCTGTAACAGGGGACTCCATTCCTGATGGCTTCCCTCTTCCGTCAGAGTCCCTGTGGGCAGGAGGAGGGCTCCCTTCTCAGAAACAGCTGCAGGGAGCCCACTGCAGCAGGGTGGGAAAGGCTTGGCTCTCCCTTTGTAGGGAGGGTCTTCCAGCCCACCCAGGAGCACCATTTCCTCCAGGGCTACACAACAGCAGCACATCTGCCCTGAGCAGGGTCAATCCGACCCCACGGGCTCTCTCTGGCAGTGGGCAAAGGCAGCCGGGAAGAGCAGGAAGAGGGCAATTTATGGTGCTGCCCCTAATATTGCTGCTGGGCCTGTTTTCTGCTCAGGGGGTTTCCTGATCCTCTTGTGGTATGTCTCAATGGGAACCACACCATGACCTCTTCTCCAAGGACTGGCCCAGGCTTCTCTGGAGTTCATGGAAACCTTTAACATGGGCAGAGCAGAAGCTTCACAACCTTTGCACAGTGGCTCTCACCTGTTGCCTTCTGGTTCCCAGAATGTGTCTGTCACCTGTGAGAAGGGAGAAACCTTTTTCCTGTAAGGATTGTTGTGCATTGGAACAAG
The DNA here is from genome assembly GCA_035583155.1 of Acropternis orthonyx. Taxonomy (NCBI): domain Eukaryota; kingdom Metazoa; phylum Chordata; class Aves; order Passeriformes; family Rhinocryptidae; genus Acropternis; species Acropternis orthonyx. The sequence goes on along the minus strand of JAWWEU010000053.1, from coordinate 1,437,436 downwards.
TTACCCAGAGAGGCTGGGTAAGGTAAGGTAAGGTCAGGTAAGGTCCTGACCTCACAGGTGATGTTGCTCTGAGTGGGAGTTTGGACTAGATGACATCCCAGGGTCCCTGCCAGCTTGCATTAGCCTGTGATCCTCTGAGATGACGCCACAAGTTGCTGACACAGACCAAGATACGCTGAATGCTTGGGGAGGTGTTCACCTGGTTCTGTGGCCAGTCAACACAGCAATTTTTTTCTTCCAATGCCAAGGTTTTAGTAATACTAGTTCTCACTGGGAGGAGCTTCCTCTTCCCACCTCCAGGGAAATTCAGGTAAGTGGTATCCCATAAATATGTCACTACAGTATTTATTCACTCCCTTTATCCTTTCCAAGGCTGACCCCTGGTTCATTTTTTCCATACTCTCCTTCCTCTTGGCAATCCAAACCCTGAATCATACCAAGACAAGAATCCTGCAATCTTGCAGGAAAGCCAGACTGCCAGGTACCACACTTGCTCCATCCAGGCAGTTCCAGTTTCAGCAGATGGACATTTGAAAACCCCAAGGTAAGTCTTCTGCTGCCGACACTCCACGTGGGGTTTGCTGAAGCTCGGCACCAGATTTGCTGCCAGGAGGCTCACACACGGCTCTCAGCAGTAAGATGCTGGAGGAGCAATTACCCCAAATTCCCCATCCACCCTCAAATTGTCACCAATTATTCCAAATGGAGATTTACCACCACATCCTGTCACAACTGAGAGGCAGGAATAAAACATGTACCCTCATTCCACTCAGATGTGAGTATCCAGCCTATATGGTTGCTAATGGATTGCTGGAGGTGCATCTGTGTAAGAGGCACTTCAGATGAAGAGCTGCTGCTGAGTCACCAATTGGGGAGGCGAGTGTTAATTACCCACTCAAGCACAAGACATGACGTCAGGCCTAACAAAGAGACATAGGCATCTCCATGGATATGAACTCATTCTGATTTTCATTAAAAACAAAAGCCACCTTTTGGATAAGAAGCAATAAAATAAATCTTGGAGAGACAGAATTCATCTGGATCCACCAGGTGACTTCAGGGAGGACACTGTTTTTGACAGCAAACATGCTCCAGCATGAAGCAGTTTTCCCTAACAGTTGCCGTTTCAAGAGGCAGGATGAAATTACTTGTGAGAACCAAGAAAGGACAGAACTTCACCAGCACAGGAGAAGAAACACAGAATCATCGAGGTTGGAAGAGACAATCAAGGGCATTGAGTCCAACCTTTGGCCGATCACCACCTTCTCAACTAGACCAGAGCACTGAGAGCTTCTCTAAAGAAGCCTCTCTTTGTGTAGACAGATTAAAAATGAGAGAAAATTAAGACATTTCTAACTGCATGTATTTTGAATGCTGTAAAACATTATTTTTGCATTTTCTCTGGCTTGTATTTTAGTTAGGAAAGCTTTTGAGGGAACTGCCTAACTTCCACCAAAATGAAGGGAAAACCCGTGAAACTGATGGCTGGAGGAGAATCGGTGCTCCAGGGAATCGTGTGCACACAGGGAAGGAGACCAGCCAGCACTGCTGGCCTTGCAGGGCTAACAAATGACAACAAAAATCCAGTCTCCATTGATAGGTGGTAACCAGAAATGAGGAGCAGCAGGATAGTGAGTTGCATCTCTGAGGCTGCAAGTTCTCAAGGGAGCTTGTGGCACTGTCACATTAATTTGTAGTGTTTTACCTTCTCGGGGCACCACAAACCTTTGGTGATGGGCACCCACCGAGCAGGAATTGGGTTTTTCACAAATCCCTCATGGACCCACAACTGAATCACAAAGCCTAAAAAGTAGATGTTAACATGAGCTTTTTAACCCATGGGTGCAGCAGAAGGAAGTGGTGGGGTTTGCAGCAGGACATCTGAGGGGACTCAACACACCCCCTGCCCTTTCAGCTACTGCCCTGCAGCAGCTCTGGCTGGAATCTAAACTGAGCTCAGGGATCTGAACTATGCAATTCTAAGTCCTAGAGCAAGGGCTGTATCATCTCCCCTCGTGTCCAGGAGATGATACAAGCCCGCATGAATTAAGTTTCCTGGTCTCCCTCTGCCTCTGCACCAGCCCAGCAAAGTGTTCAGTAACTGACTGCATCTCACTGGCCTTGACTTCACACTCCCTGCATGTAAAACTGCAATGAGGGCCACAAACATCAAGATATGGGACTAGGAGGCTCCTCCACACCTTGCCCCGTGCACTCAGACAGATCTTGATCTCTGAGACCAAACAGCCATGGTCTCTTAGCCTGGGACAGTGAGAGAAGGGAGAGGTCCTAGGGACCAGGCAGAGGGAACAGAACAGAGGGTACATGGTTTTTGTCAATTCCAAGACCTGTTTATCATATCCAGTGTGTGATTGAAAACTTACTGGGAAGCTGTCCTGAGTAAGAGCCATTTTATTGCACATTTCCACAAAATGCTTCAAGTACTCTTCATCCAGGATCAGGTAAACAGGGATGTGCCGTCTGCTCGAGGCCTCCAGCAGGTCACACAGAATTTCCATGTCTGTAAACAGATCCATCACAATTGCTATCACCTGGCCAGGAGAAAAGAGAAGTTGGGGGGAAAAAACACAAGAGGCTGTTGAAATCTCATGCCCAAATGAAATGTGCTTAAACTATGAGCTAAGTATTCAAACCTCCTGAGTAACTGAGCCTCTGCAGCCACCTCATTGGAGACGCTACTGGACCCTTGTTTAACAGCCCTTACCCCACCATGGCAGCTAAAGGCAAATTTTAATAACTAGGAAGACAATCCCCACCCAGGTACCTCCTGTCTCATCTGTCATTCACATAAAGGAGTGGCCAAAGTGTAACACATGGGCACAAACTGACTGTCAGTGGTGCTACAAGTACCTGTTCTCCTAAGCAAATGTGCCAGGAAAAAGCATTATAAACAAGAGCTGAGACTGAGCAAAATCATCATTCAACCAGCAAGAGTGACTCCACATGAATGGCAGATTAATATGGAAAAGTGCAATTTTTTTCAGGAAGGACATGCTGCCAGGTGAGGGAGAAGGTATCCCGAGTATGTACATGTTACATCCCAGGGGTGCCTAGACAAAATCAGGGAAAAACTGTGCCGAAAGGATCCTTTCCCCTTCCCTGCTGGCAGAACTCCTGCTCACACAGCCCAGGATGCAAGTGACAGGTATGGAACCTGCCAGGAGGAAGAAGGAATAACACTAAGATTATTAAAAAATAAAAATAAGTAATTAAAAAAACCTCAAAACACCTGAAGACTTGCAAGGTAAAGTCTCCAAGGAGGGGTTTTAAAAAGGAGAAGAATTTTAAAGACAACTGCCAGTTCTTTGAAGAGTGAGGTTGAAGAAGGCCATGGCAACCCAGCCCACTGTGGAGATGGAACGGGACCATCACGGCCACACGAACTCTTCAAAAACTGGAAGGAAAATACAGAAAAGAGAAGGTAGGTCATGACAAACATGACCCTACTACAAGTGAGCTGACCCAGAACTAGAACATTCAAAGTACGGTATGACCTGCAACAAGAACAATGGTTGGTTCCCAATGGTTGGGAAATCCATACAGGAATAGCCTGAAGAGTCTGTTCCTCTGCTCCTCACAGAGGGAAGTTGCCAGCAGAAAACACGGAGGGGCCAAATTTGGGTGAGGAAGTGACAGTTGGGATCCATCTGTTGGCTGTCACTGTTAGTGATGGGAATGAGGAGGACACTTCGGAGAAGGAAGGAACAGGCAGGAGAGCACTTGCTGAGCAGGATGATTTGTCACTGCACCTCAGGGTGCAGAGCAACCCAGTGACTCAGACCTTGAACCATCAGCAGTTAACACTGAGAACTCACGGAAGATGGGTACACACTGGGAGATGGAAGCAGAGAGTGAAGGATTTACTGGCAGAGTAGCTTCGTTTCAAAAGCCTTAAAAAGTAAAGGACTTACTGCCCAACTACTTCAGTCCCAGTCTTTACCATATCATAGTCGTGAAAATGGTAACTGGTGCTTGTAAGTTTGTACATAACCCTGATGTGAGTTTCTGCAACAAGCAGAGGATGCCCAAATAAAGATGGCCCAAAAAGCAGCGAGTTTGAGAGTGAAGCTCCAACAACCTGCCCTGCTACTCAGGGTTCATGCCCTGCACCACACCTGGCACATGAAATGCATGAGAGTCCATCCTGCTGCTCATCATTCACCTCTTTGAGGAGGAGGGAGCCTGTCCTCCAACCCTTCCCCTGCCTGTGTTAGAGCACGACCACAGACGCAACACTCCAGAGCCCAAACCACCCTGTGGAGCTCATTCTCTGCCACTGCTGCTCTGCTGCTCCTCTTCAAACCAAGAGCTAACTGCAGAGGATGGCAGTGAGCTCAGCTTTCACATGTGCAGTGGTTTGAGCTTTAAATAGGAACAGGGGAAATGACATTCACGGCAGGGATCTGCTCTGGAATTGCTTCAGGAAAGAGCGGAGGAGCTGCAAGTCTTGCTGTCATTGGATTTATGCTCCAGACTCCCACGCTGGTCCCAGAGTGCCCACTGCCCAGTGGCTCTCCTGCTCTGTTTTCATTAATAAACTGTCTCTTTCCAGGCTGACACTCATGGCCTCGGTGCTGAGTGGAGGCAGCTGCCATGGGTACAGCAGGGTCCCATGGGATTCCCCATGCTCTCTATCCCAAACTTCTGCTTGGGAAGCTGGTTCCTCTCAGCCTGCACCATGGAGACCCTCTGCACCAGAGCCATGACAGAGAGGGCAGCAATGCCAGGACGTTGCTTCCTGCTTCTCTGGGGATTTACCCCTCTTGCACATGGACAAGATTTCACAGCTCTTGTTTTGTCCCCCAAACCCGTATCTGTGATGATGCTCAACACACTGTCATTGCTCCTCAACATCTTGCAGCAGACCCCAGGCCCAGCCCACCACAGCAGGGATTGAGGAAGAACCTGCCCAGAGGCTGGCGCGGTGCCAGGCACCCGTGTGGGACACAAGGCAGCTGTCAAGATCTAAGAATCATTCCTGATGTCCAAGCCCAAACCACATCTCCACCCTCTCAACCCAGCCCTGAGAGATACAGACTGCAGAGCCTGTCTTTGGAGGGCACCTCTTTTGTTGCCCTTGTCAGTGTTGTGTTGCCAGAAACCTTAAGAGGCTCTGGCAAACTCCTCTCCCCTCCTGAAACATGCCCACCCGGCATGGACAGCAGAGTCAGCCCTGGAAGAGCTCTGCAAGCAGGGAGAAGCATCTTCGACTTCCCAAATGAATGTTGCTGCTGGGCTATCAGCACGAGGTACTGCTGAGACCAAAAAGGACCTTGCCTCGTCTCTCCACAGTGTCCTGCAGCCAAAGCCCATGGGTAATTTAGCCAAATGACTCTGATGGGTCACACATCCTCTGATGATGAAGCACCACAAAAAAACTATAGCCCAAACCTTGTGTAAGGCCTCAGGCAAGTCCCTTCTCAGCCACACTTTGCCTCATGGTATTCCAGCTCATCTCAAGTTTAGGTCTGAGGCAGGCTTAGCCCTGGGGACAATCTAAACTCTGCTTGGGAAGTAAATATGATGGAGTCAAGGGAGACCAGTGCTCCTTTGTCCCCAGATCCCACACGCTCAGAGGCACTGCCTGCATTGGGGGTGCACAGAAGGTCCACACCACCCCGCTTTTCCCTACCGGTGCTCGCAGGCTTTGGCAGAGCTGGCTGGCACAGTGCAGGGCTGGTGTTTGCCCGAAACTGGCACTGCCAGGCTGCAGTGAGAGGGGTGGGGCAGAGCAGGCAGCAGCATGTGGCACAGAGTCACCTGCGGCCCCCAGAGCCCAGGCTGGATGCAGCCCTGCACCTTCGGGCAGGCTCGGCTGTGCTGCGCGTCAGTGAGAGCCCCCGGAGCAGGGCCAGCTTGTGCAAGCTGGGTGGAGCCCTGAGACTCTCACTCGTGCCTCCCAAAGCATCAGGTCTTCCTTGGCATCAGGAGGTGCAACAGGCTGTAGCTCTGCTCACACCCTCCTCCCCAGGAGGTGCTTGGGCAGAGGAGCTCCTGGTGAGCACCACGGCCGATGCCAGGCAGGAAGGGCGGCAGCCCCAGGGCACTGCACGGTGCAGGGGGACAGAGGGGGGCTGTGCCCTCCCTGCGGGGGGAGATGCAGGTGCCTGTGTGGAACTGCTCATTCTAACTGTGGGTATCCATCAGGGCACTCAGCCTGTCCTCTCTGTAACCAAAGCAGGCAGCTCGTACAGTAACATCAGCTCAACTCCAAAGCCAAGAAGTTTTTGGGGGAACAAAAGGCTGGGAGTTTTTCCCTTGAAGCCTCCTAAGAACATATGGTAACAAAAAAGAAGAAAAAAAAAACACACCACAAAAAAACCCTACACGTGAGGTCTAAAGCCTCAAAGACAATTCCCAACAGCTCTCTAAAGCTGGGAGCTGGGTAGCCAATATCTGCAATTCAGGCTCCTGACAACACAACTAAATGTATCTCATGTTTCAAGCTTTGAGCATTCAAGTCAACCCTGCGTTAGAAACCCAAACAACATGTCGGTACCTCCAGCCCCTCGGTTTCAGAGGTGGGAGTGGCAAGGCTGGGCTGGCTCAGAGCATCCCTGCTCCTCACCATGCTGATCAGTCTCCGAGCCCATGGAGATTGGGGGTCAGGATATTGCAGAGACACAGCTGCCCCACAGGCTCTAGAAAATTCACACCTTGCCACTGTAGGGCTAAACCATGACATTTCCAAACCCACTTCTGGAAACTCACAATTCAGCAATTACTGGAGTCATCACTTTGGGAATTACAGCACTTACCAGCACCCCACTGGGGTTTGCCATCTGTCTGGTTTCTAACCAGCACAGCTAGTTTTACTGGTATTTGCCAATAGCCCTGTGGTTCGGGTCATTACTGCAGTGGTGCCATTTGAAGAGACGCTGCTTCCCTGGGGACCATCAGGGACCCTTCTGCCAGCACACACAGACCCGGGAGCACAGCCAGAGTCAGAGTTCAACAAGACAGGTGAAAGAGGTAGCAGAGACAGTTGACACCTGGTTGGAGCTCATCCAACAAGAGTGAAATTGTAATAGGATTATCAAATGAAGCAAAGGTGTGGCTGCACTGCATCTTCTTCTGTCTGCAAAGAGAAAAGCTCAAATCTGAACATCTGTCTTCAAAGAGAGCTGGTTAAATGCAGCCAAGTCGGAAGACCAACTGCACCAGGGAAGGTACCAATGAAACAAATGTTCCTTTTGCTGATTTGTGTGTACAAAAGTGCTGTTGTAAAAGGTGTCAGCTGGCATTGCTCTGTTGTGACTGCACCGGGGAAGCACCAAACAGCATTTCCAGACACAGACCTTCCTGCCCACAGCACCTGGGAAAAGCAGTCAGGGATCTCCACAGCTTTCCCACTTCCCACCAGCACTGCATCCCCCATAGGAGGAGAAGCACTCTAAAAGAGGGATCTATGAGAAGAGCTAAAAGTCTAGTGGAAAAAACCTTGGAAATGGAGAAAGAACAGATGGAAAGCAAAAATGCAGGTGGTTCTCCACACTGGCACTTCAAGCAAAGGATGTTTTTACCTCTGGTTGCTCTTTTGTCATTAAAACACATATAAGTAACATCCTTTTGGATGGTTTGATGAGCAAAATGACTCAGTAGGTACTTAAATATGTGTGACTGGGGCTGCGAATGAGCTGGAACTGCCGTCAATCACAGAGTTAATCATAGGAAGCACTGGCCACGGCTGCTAACCCAGAAGCCAGTAGAACACCAGTAATAAACCAGTAAGATGGTTAAAACTCATTCTCATATTTCGCACAACAGTAAAAAACACTGTGTGAAATCCCCAGCTTGAACATGATGGGCTAAAGATTGTTGAGGCTTTGGCAAGCCAAGCCAAGCAAACAAAGAGCTCAAGATGTACTGAGGGTACAATAAAGCACCCGCTGCCTGGGCAACCTGCCTGCAGCAACAGGCGAGTTCCTGTCAGCTGAGAAAGCAGCAAGGTTTTTATCCTGTGGCTCAAAGGATCACAGTATCACTGCAGATCCGGGACACGTGCTGAGTGACAGGAGGACATTTCTTGGTCATCATTTACTCTGTGCATTCTGCCATGACTGTGCCTTAATCCCCATTACTGACAAGATTGGGGGCAGTGTCACAGAACTTTTCAGATCATTTAAGCCACCATAAATCAGCTGCCTGTGACGACAAACAAAGCTTTTTGTCACTTACTTCCTGGACCAAAACTTCCTGTATTTGCCTGGAAGGTGCAATAGAAGTTCAGGCATTAAGCAAGGGCCGTTTACAACTGAGCAGCAGCTCACATGGCAAAAAAGATTCCCATTCAGCTCATATCATGCCCGAATGTCTCTGATACGTGGTTCTTTGAGGATGTTCTGATGCTGCACAGCAATCTGAGCTGCTGGGAAAACATGAATCCCTTTGCTCAGCTTTGCTGAGGGTGACAAAAGATCACACTTGAGCTGTGAACAGCTCATGTTCTCGGCACAGCCAAGGTCCAGGTGTGACAATTCTTTATCTCCTGATTTTGCACTATGAATGTAAGGAGTGACTGGGAAGTCAAATGGGAAACTACCGGAGTGATAAGAGAAATTGCCTAGAAGCTGAGTGGTTAAAGTGAACTTTCCTCTAAATGTTTCCTCAATATCTCAACACAAATACTACATGAGAAAATTAACATGGAACAGCTGGAAAGAGCCATAAAGAGGACAAAGACAATAAAAGCTGAAAAGGTGTTTGAGATACAGTGGTCTGAGCTGCTGCTTTCATGCAGAGCACAGTGGCAAAGCAAAAAGAAGCAAGAAGCAGCATTATTGAGTGAGTATTTATGCCAGCATTGTGCTTGGTAGGCAGGTACTGTAGTCATCCAGTTTTTATAGATCTGAGGGTTGTAATAACACAACAGAAACTGTGCAATGGAGCAAAACAGGCTCATCTTACTCATCCCCGGAGAGGCACAGATATCAAACCTAGAGGACAGGATTCTAACCTACTTCAAACCACAGGCATGGATTTTCAGTCCCACAAATCTACTTCAGTTATATGTGGTGGGGTCCTGGCACAGGTTGCTCAGAGAGGCTGTGACTGCCCCATCTCTGGAAGTGTCCAAGACCAGGGGCTTGGAGCAACCTGGGACAGTGGAAGGTGTCCCTGCCCGTGGCACGGGGTGAAATGAGATGGTCTGGAAGGTTCCTTCCTACACAAACCATTCAGTGAGTCTCGCACAGAAGCTCGCCAGTGGTGTCCTCTTGTCCTGCTTAACATGATGTCCAGGGCTGGAGAAGAGCCCTGGCCATGCGGTCTCCCTGGCTGAGAGCAGGACTGGCTGGAACAGCCAAATGTGAGCTCTGCAGGCCCTGCACTCACTCCAGGCTCTGCATCCCCACAGCCACGGACACAGAGTGCCTTCAAGGGCAGTGCCTGGACGACATGAGATCCCACGCAGAAAGAAACTACAGGAAAGGAAAGGAGCAGGAACAGTTAGAGATCTGCTGCAGAAAAAGCAATCACGTCATGCCAGACACGCAGAGAGCAACAGCATGGAGCGTGGGGTGCACAGGTGTGGGACCGGCCACCACAGGTGGGTGCTGTGGCACAGGACCCCACTCCAGGGACACAGCTCTATACGTACCGTCCGTGCCCGGCTGATCAGAGACCGGACCAAATCCTTAATGCTGTTAGTTTTGTTTCTTTGGAAAATCACAGTGGCTTGAGTCTGGCCAGACACCGTGAGGAGCGGCGTCCCCGGCCACCCCAGCTCCAGCTCTGGAGGGTGCACGTCAGACATGAGCGGGAAGTAGGTGCCCGATGTTAGTTCAGAGTTGAGGGAGAACCTGTCCCCAGTGTCCGCATCGCCAGGGTCAGCCTCTTTGTCTTTCCCTGCTCTGGGATCTGGAACGCTTTGGTTCCTCTGCTGGCTGATGTACTCCATGTCCAGGGCGGAAAGGAAGGGCAGCTCCCGCTCCTCGGCGATGGCGCTCAGGTAGCCACGCTCCCCCTGCTCCAGGAAGGCGTCGATGGCCAGCCTGGCTGTCTCGCTGTGCTGGAGCACCAGCGGGGTGGGCTCCCTCCACCACGGCTTCCTCAGCTGCTCCAGGCGGCTCTTCAGTGGCCCAGACACCCCTTGCTGGCCCCCATAGCTGCGGTGGAGCTGGGGCCTCACCTCTACTGCCAGGTAGTTGAACATGACCAGAGTTGATGATACGAAGAAGCGTCTCTCCAGCTGGATTAGTCCTGTGCCCGTCTTCAGGTCGTTTCTGCCCCTCCTGCACTCCTGAGCTCCTCCCAGCAGGTTCCTTCAGGACTCAGCATGAGCTCCACTCCTTTGCTTGGCAGTTAATCACCAGGTACAGCCTCCCACTCCGGGGGAGGAGCCGGCTTTCCCCGGCTCCCTCACCCACTTCCCTCAGACACACACCTGATACTCAGTGCCCAGAGTGTCCCTTTTGCAAGGGGAGGAAGATCAGCTCTTCAAGATGCTCCTTCCTTTTCCTGATAATTGATTAATGTACTGCCCTCCCCTTCCCTTGCCTAGAGAGGTCCCCACCCTTGGCCAAGCAGGCTCTAACCTGTTTTGTCCCTCACTGTTCTCGCAGTGGAAATGCAGATGCTGGAACTTGTTCCTGCTTGAAATTTGTTCCAAATCAAACATGCTGCTCAGTGTCAGTTATAATGAAATACAAATATCCCAAGTGGGTAATCAGACTTTGCAAAGAATCTTACTCATCCCTGAGCCACAGCTAATGCTCCTCCTTAGCATCTCCCGGGAGCCTGGCTCTGCTAGACCAGCATTGGGCAGAGAAGCCAGAACACCACATTTTTCGATACCACAGAGTCACGGTGTGTGTATAAAGCCCTGCAGGAATCTCAGTCACTAGATACTGCAGGTGAGAAGAGCAATAGCTCACGTGCTCTTTTAGCATCTCCCTGGAAATCCTTCAAGGAGAGGACATTCAACCTTAGAAGCCTGGAGCTGTGTGAATGATGATACCGCCTACATGCTGACTATTTTGGGACTAGTTAACTCCAGCTTCCCAAAAGCACCATAGAGCTAATTTTGGAGGAACAACACAGGCAGACATTGCTCTGTGAATTAAAGCACTGTGTAGGAGCACACCATGAGAACACAGTGCAGCGAGTGAAGAACTGTGCAGAGGAGCACACAGGACCTCCCTCCCCACTCAGCTCACCCTGGAGCTGCTGAACTCCACATGGGCAACCAGGGAATGAAGAACTGGCTGGAGAGTTGGGCTAATCAGTTGGCCTCTTATCTACAAAATCCCTGGAGATTACATTCATCCAGGCTAAATTAAGTCATCCAAGAGCTGAATGTGTGCTCTGGAATAATCACGGGGTGATTGCCAGTGGAGAGGGACAACCATGCCTGAGTGTGAACCAGCACACCCACACGCCAGGCTGGGATGAATCATGTCCCCAAGGGACCATCCCTCTCCATGGACTAGAGCTGAGTGGGGTGATTAGTTCGGATTAGCTGTCTAGTCTTTACATCCCTGAAGTCAGGATGAAGCCTCAGCAGGACTGTGCAAATGGCAAGAACAGAAGCAAAGGTGGGTTGAATCAGAGAGCAGAAGTTGACTGCCAGGGCTGTGCTGTGATGCAGTGAAGGGCAAAGTTAGCAGGGATGGGACAAAATCATAACAAAGCTGGTGGCACACAAGTGTTACAGGTGAAAATAAATGCTAGAGTAGCTTAAAAAGTAACACTGACTTAAAACCTAAGCGAACAGCCAATCCAACGTAAGGAAGTTTGGGAAAATGACACAGGGAAGAGGCTGTAACATGACAGGTGTTTTTCTGCAGCTGCTTTGCCACTGATAACAGAAGGGTAACACCACCCTACCTTTTGCCTTCCTAAAGAGCTGAAGAGAGTGTGGATTTCAAAACAAGTTCCTGAATGCATGTTTTCTGCCAGATAAACAACTGCTGTTGCTTGTGTAAAGGGATTTGCACTGTCTCCAGCTGGTGCTTGGTAATAACCTACTCTCCCTCCAGTAATTTCTCACGGACCTCAGCACATGAAAGCACACACAACGTAAACATCTCCAGCCCAGCTTGTCAGGCTGGGCTCCTTCAGGCTTGGTGGGGAGAGGCAGAGACTTCCAGGAGTCAGTTACCTCACCCTGCAGCAGACACCTGAAACAGGTCCAATGAAATGAGCCTTGGAAGTGCTTTATCTCTCCCCACTGAGCAGCAGGAGCTCAGGCTGCCAGTCAGGGACAGAGGTTTACCATGCAGACATCTAAAATTAGAGAGAGGTGTCCTGTCCCATCTGTCTGGCAAAGAGATAAACGGCTATAATTGGCACTCCACAGGCTGACTGGCCAACACAGGATGTGGGAATCACATCAGCCCATTTTTGCTAGCTAAAAAAGTAGGGATCTTATCTGGAAGTGTTGTCTACACACCCTGTGCAATCAACAGAGAAAGACAAGGGGAAAATTCCCTCTGGCTGAACACCCTCCCCAGGTGCCACTTCCAAGCCAATGTCCGTGGGCAGCTCTGCTCTGGCTGATACCTGAGCTCAGGCAGGATGCCAGCATTAGGCAATACTTCATTCTTGCATCCCACTGCAGATGTTCTTGGAGCTCAGCAAAAACAAATGCCTTGCCTGGGTTTTCCACAGAATGTACCTGCTGCTTCCTCTTCACGCACACATGGAAGGCAGCCTGCCAACCTGTTTCCTGATAGTTCTTGGAGAGCACCCACATGGGAACATGAGAAGCCAGATTTGCTTTTTCCCCCCTCTCTTGATTTCAGACTGAAACCCACATCTTCCACCACAAAACATCACGGTGCTCCAAGACACTTCTCTACAGGCATTTCTGGAAGGCACTGCATAGTAGAGTTCCACTGTGTGGAATTCACTGGCCAGATGCACACAGCCAGCACAGATGCATGAGAAAAGTCCCAGTTTCAGTTCCTGCACTGAGCTCTGTCAGCACTGAACCCACAGAGCAGAGCAGAGTCAAATCCCGTTTTTTGTCCGAGGCTCCCAACCATGGCATTACAGGATCTTCTTAAACACAGAGGCAGCACACAAATTCCTTGTTTCATCTTTTCCATTTGTTTGTTAAGGCTCTCTCAAATCAAGGGACAGGCAGCCAACCACAGGGCACTGGGCACCAGTTGGCAGCCTGAGGCAAAATGATCCAACCACAAGTGATGGCAGGGGAGGCAGGGAAACCCCTGCCCTGCTGCCCCTACCCAGCACTGTGCCCAGCACACAGCTCACTCCTGTTGCAGCTCCGAGGTCACTAACACCTCTGTGCCATGCAGGGAAGCCAATGGGTGCCCATGGATCTGCCATGGTGGCCCTCCAAGCTCCAGCCCCGACCTACGCAGGCACAGCTGCCAGGAGAGGGACCACAGTGTGCCCCTCCCTCAACTGCTGGCCTGGGCTGAACATGAGGGAAAAGCACTTTCAGACCCTCCTTCCTTCCCTCCTTCCAAAGGGAATACACAGAAATGGAACTGGGCATTGTAACATCAGTGGCTCTGGCTACCAGCAGGAAGAGGGTATGCAGGGAAGGATGTGGGACAATGAGTAAATCTGAATAAAATGCCTGGTTTTGACAGGATGTGGAGCAGCCCAGGAGCTGGCAGGTGGCATAAGGAATGAAGGAGCCCGCTCTTTTAGTCAGTGACATAGTCATTAATGAGGGCTCTGCACGTGCAGGACTCCTCACTTCTGAAATAAGCATGAAGAAAGTCTCACCCACTGGGAGCTGCAGCAGCTTCCCAACAGGATCCAGGCTGGGCAGCATGTGCAGGACCCTCTTCCATGAACACACCTGCATGACAGCAAGAGCAGGACAGTAGGTGTTGCTGGTTTTTGCACTAGCATGCAGGGAAGTGTCCCATTAACCTGCCCTGGGTCCCTCCGGCAGATCTACTGCCACTTGACTTAAACACCCTGGCTCCTCTCAGCACATCACATCTGGAGCAGCCACTGAAATGTAACAGCAGAAGGTGGAATAACACTCCTGTGAGCTCCTGCTCTGCATTCCCAGTGGAAGGATGAGGCCCAGCCATCTCTTCTGTCCCACAAATGAGCAGAGCAAGCTGCTCAGCAGGTTGACTGACTGTAAGCAAAACAAGTACTCCCTCAACATGTTCAGCAACTTCAGGAAGAACACACATAGGATGCACAGGACAGCCCTGAATGCCTGAAGAAGGGGCAGTGGTAAAAAACAGTCTCACCAGAGGCGTCTGGGAAGGATCATGAGACTGTTAATGTGTAGGAGGCTGGGCTGCCCACAGCACCCATGGGTGACAGTCCCTTTGCAGGCAGGGGAGAGGTGGGCACTGCAGAAGCAGCACTGCTCACTCATGCCGAGCCTCAGGGTCTGTCATATGTCCCTGCCAAGTTTCCCAGGCTCCCATGGAAGCTTCGGCCCTCTCCTTGACTTCTCAGGAGAACATGGAAAGCACTGAGGGCAAGGCTGTGCAGACAAGCTGTCCAGAAGATGGAGATACTGCTCCCTATGGCACAGCACAGGAGAACCATCACTCTGAGATCTGGAAGGGCTGTTCATCCAGCCCTGGGTACCCAACGGCCCAGGCAAGCTGGACAAAGCCCAGGTCAGTGGCAAGGAAGGGCACGGGTTCATCGCAGCCTCTTCAGGGAAAAGAGCAAAGAAGCCTTGATTAGAGTTTATTAATCAGGGAGACAAAGCAGGGGAGACGTGAAGAGGCAGATGGGGAGGGCAGGAACCTACACAAGGGGATCTCCACTAGCAAATCTGGACAGTGCTCTCAGGCACAGGGTGGGATTTTTGGGGTGTCTGTGCAGGGCCAGGAGCTGGAGTCAATGATCCCTGTGAGTCCCTTCCAACTCAGCATATTCTATGATTCTGATTTTAAATTAGCTGCCACCAGTATCCTCCAAGAAAAAAGTCCCATGCAGTCACAAACCTCTGCACTGGGGCCTGAGATGACCACTGTATCTGCGGCACAACTCTCTTGGCAGAAAAGTTAGAAAGACACAGCAGTTTCCAGGTATTAACTTGAACCTTTACAATTCCCTCTACTGGGACTTTCACCTTCCTGGAAGAAAGCACACAGAGTCAGGCTTTGGAGCTCCACGAATTCATCAGCACACCTGTAGAGGGGATCAGCAAACCTCTCCAAATGCTCCAGAAGTACTTCAGCACATCCCTGGGAGGCAGACAACCTTCGCTGTGCGCTCAGGATTAAACCAGTCGCACAGAAACGCTGCAAGTAGAAGAATATGGAAAAATACGAGTGGGGCACAGGGTCAGGCATGGCTCCCGCTGCTCCTCAGAGCGGTGCTGTGAAGGGGCAGTGGCACATCCCAGGGACCATGCCTGCAGAACCAGGCCCCTCCCAGCTGATGCTCACCCTCCCATGGCCTCGCTGCTCTTCATCTACTCTACGTTCCTCTGACTTAAAGCTCTGGTGGAAAAGTTTGCTCTTAGTCTCCAGTTTCTGCTTCCCTCACTTGCCAAGCCAGGGGCAAGGAAGGGAGACAGGACAGTGGTTCCTCCAACGGCCAGGCCAGGAGCAGCAGTTCTGATCCAAGGGCTTGGTGGGGCAGAGGCGCAGCCAAAAATGTCACTTGTGGAAGGAGAGGATCGAAGTCACAAATCTGGGAAGTGGTAAATGCACTTTAACAGGGCTTGAGCACTGGACAGCACAGGAAATGGAGAGATCACCCAGGATGCCCGTGCTCTCAGCACTTCAGTGCTTTAAATATGCAGGAAAAACAGTTCAATACCCAAAGGTGGTGTGAGCACAGCAGCAGAGATGGCATAGAACAACATTTAATTACTTAAAATAGAGAGTGGACATCAAAGGGTATCAGATGACTCCCCCCTAATCCAAAATATCTCAAGAAAATCAGCCTGGTCCCAAGTTTGACCCTGTGAGGCAAAACATACTCCTGCTCTCCCACTGGGGCAAAACAGGAGAGAAGGAAGGGAAGACACTGAGTGCTGGCCCTTCTGCTCACAGAGAGCAAGCTAAGATCCAGCTGAAATCCTGAATGTTCCCTAGGGGCTCGTGGCTCTTCATTTTACAATACCTGTGAAAGCTGGGGGAGTAGGTACTTTGGATGACCAAATTCTGCATTAGAAACATGAGATAAAATGCTTTACAAGGTTCCTTCCAGAAGAAATGCACGTGCATGTGTTCACGATATACAGTAAGTGCCCCCAAGCCAACGCTCTGAGACCACTTTCCAAACACTCAGCAGCATAAACAAAGAACTGCCAATAAGCAAAACACTTTCAATCATTCCCTCTGGAAATCTTTGAAAATGGGAAAAGATGGGCTTTACAATGCTTGGTTCAAATGCCTCTGTTCTGCTGCCCTTGGATCAGTGCTGTGCATAAGAATCATTCACCTGCCAATCACTGCGGCTGGAACACACTTGCAGGGGGCAGATTTTGCTACTGGAAATGTATTTTCTTTCAAGGACTTCAAATTCTGGCTGTAAAGAAATATGCCTTATATAAGATACTGCCAATGTCACCTTTCCAGCTCAACCTTCTTCACCTCTCCAGAGTAAGAGAGCTCATATTTAGAATCATGGAAGGGTTTGGGTTGAAGGGATCTTAAAGTCCATCTCATCCCACTCCCTGCCATGGGCAGGGACACCTCCCACCAGCCCAGGCTGCTCCGAGCCCTGTCCAGCCTGGCCTTGGACACTCCCAGGGATGGGGCAGCCACAGCTTCTCTGGGCAACCTGTGCCAGGGCC
>JAWWEU010000053.1:1384118-1420610 GCA_035583155.1 Acropternis orthonyx | reverse complement strand
AAATATCCAATCTAATACTGCACATTCAAATCCTGTCTCTGGGTAACAAATGACTGGGAAGCAAACTCTTCCCTGGCTCTGCGTAGCCTCCAGTGGGTTTTTCCTCTCTAACAAATTACTTTTTTAATTCAGAGTTAGTTTCTGCCTCATTTTTTCAGCGGGCCCTACACACCCAAACACACCCCACTGCTGGCTCAGCCCATCCAGTGGGTGGAAGGCGTTTCATGGCCCAGGCAGGGCAAAGATTACAGGTCTTTATTCTCACCCTAATAAAAGCAGCAAAGGCAGATGCTAACGAGTGCATCTGGCACCATCATTTCTGGAGCCTCCTGCCCATAAACACAGGGAAGGGTTCAAGTTTGACCACATGGCTGTCCCACATTCAGAGTACAAAGGGCACTGTCACCTCCAGACCAGTTGTCCCACGAATTCCAGCAGCTCCCTGGTTTCACCACAGATGTACATGGTCTCCCAGGCTGGATGGTGGTGCACTCCCACTCCTGTGTTCCCATGGCATGGATAACGTGAGTCCAGGTTTAAATCACATAGCAGGAAAGGGGTTAAAGTTTAAATAACTGTTTTGTACGTGAATTAATGTATGTAGCTTTGAGCCAAAATATCTACCATTAATTTTTCCACCTATTTCAGGAGCAGTAAGGTACACAAAGTAAAGTTTATTTTGGTACTTGGTATACTTCACTCTCATTAAAAATAAATTAATCAGCAAATTCCTACACAGCTCAGCCTTCTTTTATGTAAATACAAGCCAGCTGTAATGAATTACAAGGTGTTATTATCTCACATACACTGTATAATACTTCACACATAAGAGGTTTCTCTGCTTAGCTCAGCTTTCAACAAAAGCATCTTAAATAAACTACAAGCAAGTTGTTTGGGCTGTAGTGTTTTCACAGAGAAGGGATACACCTCACACAGAGAGGGGCTCTTTACATGACTCATTTTATAACAAGTTAAACTGAGGAAGTTCACCTTGGAAAGAAAATAACAAAATGCCTGTTTTATACACAGAAGGCTCCCTAAGAGAAGATTTAAAAAAACAAAAAGCGAGGCAGTGTTTGGGAGCCTCTCTCCTGCATCCCACTGCTCTTTGCATGGAGAAGGGATGGCAAATATTCCCCAACATACACACACTGTGAAGAGAGCAACTTGAGAAGGAAGAACAGTCACAGCCAGACACAGTCACACTTTCACCAGATTAAGGATTAAATTCACAGATTAAGGATTATCACCTTTGACTTTTGTTTAATACTTTTATTAGGAATAAGACCTGATTTTGTACGGCTTATTCTTATCAAAAGCACACAGGGCACAGAAAACAAACACACAGCAGTTTTACCCAGACTGACATTTATTATTGACTCGGATTTTGGACAGGAGAGAAATGAAAACTGGTCTTGCCACTGACCTGGAAACAGCCTGGTGAACCGTCCACCCACGCAGAGCACCTCAGCCTCTGCTGATCTCATCAGTGCAGCTCCTGCTCCCCTAATTACTGTGTTGGCATCAATTGCCTGCACGGTCACAGAAAGTTTTCTCTGGCCTCGGTGGGTCTTGCTAAAAAGCCCTGGACCACTGTTATGGGAAAAGGAGGATGGCAGAGTCCTGTCCAATGGACACAAACAAGGATGTTCTTTTCATGGAGAAATTCCTAGAGCACAACTCTACAGAGAACGTGGGAATATCAGCAAGGCAGCCTGAAACATCAAGTATTGAGGCAGCTTTTAGTGCCAGCCCAGCCATAATTTGGGCTTTAATCTCCATAAGATGGCCAGGGACACGGAGGATTGCTGGGGACCGTGCATTATTCTTTGCATTCTGTCATTCTTGTGCAACAGAGCAGAGTTTCTAAAAACGATTTTCACAGAAAATCCTTCAGAACCTGTTAAAGCAATTCTTAACTCCACTAAAACAAAGATGGACCATTCCATCTCAATATCAGGCTTTTAAAATATATATTTAACATCTAATATGCAAAGCTGAGATTTGCATTGACAACCACTCAGGGAGCAGAGGACACCACTGTGTCTCTGGGTAGCAGCTCTTTAAATGAGGCAAAGGACAGAGAAATGTCTTCTTGAGAGAACTCTAAGTCACGGTGAATACCTGATTTCCTAAAGACAGAAGGCAGCTCTGTCCATTTGACAGCCAGGGCCACTCAGGGCCATAAAAAGGACAGAGGTTCTCAAACCAAGGAGGATTTACTTGAGGGTGAAGGTTCAGAGGAGTATGGCCGTCCAGGTTGCTACTGAGGCACCATGGATGGGATAGCTAATGAAACATTTTCTTTCCAATCGCAGATTTTCCTTCCTGAGCCCACAGCCTCAGCCCAGTCCCACTTCAGGCCTGCTTCCCAAGCTCTTCCGACACAGATCTCAGAGTCCTTCATCGTTGTAAACCGGGGAGAGGGGCTTGAGGATGCTGCGGGCGTCGCTCTCCACCAGCGGCCGCCAGCTCACCTCGCCCGTGAGCAGCAGGTCCTCCCCGCTCAGCGCATCCAGGTGCTGCACCTGCAAGCACAGCAAATCACTGCCAGGAGTCCCATCCCCCAGGCAAGGCTCTCAGGAACTACACAAACATGTTTCTCTCCAGAAAGCAAGCACAACGGGCAGATTTCAGCCTACTTTGCCATTTGTGTGAGGCAGACCTAAAAAGATCACTTCTGACTGTGGCAGGACCTGAGGGAATGGCCTGAAGTTGTGTCAGAGCAGGGTAGGTTGGATGTTAGAAAGAGGTTCTTCCCCCAAAGGGTGGTGGGCACTGACCAGGCTCCCCAGGGCAGTGGGCACAGCCCCAAGGCTGCCAGAGCTCAAGGAGAGCGTGGACGATCCTCTCCGGCACAGGGTGTGACTCTTGGGGATGGTCCTGGCCAGGGCCAGGAGTTGGACTCAATGATCCTTGTGGGTCCCTTTCAACTGTGGTTCTGTGACTGCAAAGCACCATGGAAAGCCTTGGGAGATAAGGATCTGCAGCTCTCTGGAGTCACCTGCGTCAGGCTCTCCACTAACGCCTTGGCTAATGCTTCCTCAGGGTTTGGCAACAGGGCATGGAGGAGCCACACAAAGTTATCCTGAGTTATTTCATCTTCCTGGCGGTTCCTGCAGGGGACACTGCCCATATCATCATCCCATGGAGGGCCCTCATCAAAGGGCCTTCACACAGACCGAGGTTTTCCACTACCAAAAAAAAAAAAGCCTGCCCAGCAGGGAACACCTGGGATTTATCACATAAAAGCACAGGAGCCAGAGGAGATGAACATGGAATGAACACTCATCCTTACAATACAAGAAATCCCAGTGTGGTTTGGGTTGGAAGGGACCTTAAAGCCCATCATGTTCCAAGCCCCTGCCACGGGCAGGGACACCTCCCACCAGCCCAGGTTGCTCCAAGCCCTGTCCAACTTGGCCTTGGACACTCCCAGGGATGGGGCAGCCACAGCTTCTCTGGGCAAAATACTTGGGATCTAATGAAATTTTAAGGTGCAATGTAAGCAAAATAAAAAACCCTCTCATCATACAGCATAGGTTTAACTTGCTGCCACAGGACACTGTAAATACAGAGAGGGGTTAAAAAAAAGGGAAGAACGTCCCTCAAGGTCAGTCAAAAAAAAACCCACCACCACTGGCTCAGGAAGGCTGGGAGAGCTGGCAGGGGCACAGTGCACACGTTGTCCTCTTAGTATATTCTTCTCTGGCATCCAATAATAGCCATTGTTAAAGCAGGATCCACAAGAAAATGTGGGGAAGACCTAGTACACCATGTTACTGGAAACAAAGGATAATTGGACAAGGAGTTTCTCAACAGAGGAATGAATGCATCAGTGGCCACAGAGAGTCATATGGAAAAGCCACCTAAGCACAATGTCCTGTCCCTGACAGTGACCACCAGCAGACTGCCCAGGAGGAGTTAAACACAACACATGCACACAATGCTACTTTCCTGATTTCTCTTCCCTCCCTCTCAAAATCTGTCCATTCAGGGATTTTGAGTCTGAAGTGGCTGTGGTGGATTTAATAGCCCTGGAAAAACTCCTGTCACACAAACCTTGCCAGTGGCTTTGGAATCCATGTGCAATGGCAGCATTTCAAACAACTGTGACAATGTTCTATCCCCATGTTCCTGCGTCACTGAACACCTTTCCTTGCTCACATGCCTTCAGGATTTTCCAGAGCTTCCTCCCATTCTTTCTCAGCTGTTTGTTTGGACAGAAGATCCTACTCATTGCTAATAAAGGAGCTGTTTCACTGTCACCCTTATTGTCGGTCTCTGAGCCTTCTTCAGTTCAGGTGTTGTGTCCTGATGCTCAGCACCCAAACCAGACACATTATTCAAGCCCACACAGGTACCATGGATGTAAAAAGTGGCAGGACAGCACCATTTTATTCTCTATTCCTTAACAGCATTTGCTTTACATTTTTCTAAACATTACAAAGTGCTGAGCTGAAGTTTTGATAATACAATTGCAATCTCAAGGCCTCATTCCTGTGTGGTAGAAGTTCAGAGTTCATCTATATATATGGAAAGCTGGGAATGTTCTCCTCAAGTGTGCCACTTGTCTGCGGGAAGGCACAGAACCTGTGCTGATTCCTCCCCAATGTGCCACATTTTTCTGCCTGATCACTCTTTCCTATTCAGTTGCTGATTGAATCGGAGCTTTGCTTGAATATACAGAAGTGCAACAAATTCCCCATCTGGCAGGAAATTGTCCCAAACGACACACTTTTAATGTGTGTTTGCTCCCTGCAAACTTTCCTACAGACTCACTGATGTTAAGTATCAGCAACCCTCAGCACTGAATTAAGCCAGTCCCTCTGGAGACCCTCTGGCATTCCCAAAGTGTCCTCAGTCTCTTAGGAAGCTCAGCCCTTTATTTCCCATGCCATTTGCTCAGATAAACATTGAAATACTGTCTCTCTAAACCTCCATCCGATCAAGAATGCAGTATTGGAAACGCCATGGAGAATGATGTTTTAGAAATTCTGGTCCTCAATTCCCTGTCCAACAACCTATACTCTTCCTCCAGAACCTCCCTCACCCCTTTTCTTTGGTGCCCACATGGACTATATCCCACCAACATTTCCTAGAAACCTGTTTCACAAACGACTTCAGGGTTAAGAGGACAAACAAAGCTCAGTATTGTCCCCTCCAGGTAATACCTGAAAGAAACAGAAATAATTCTGGAAAACAAAACCTTTACTTCCCTCAAAGATCATCAGAGACTTTCAAGCTCTGTGTGCTATTTCACTATGAAGAGGATCCCAACTCCACAATTTACAAATTGCTGCCCATTTTTGAAAGTTTTTCAAGCCCCTCCATAGCACAGGTTGGGAAAGAGATGAGCAGGATTGTCTCTGGTATTCTGTGAGCTTCTCTGCAGCCATTTCCCATCAAACTGCAAAAATGACCTCTTCTCTCTGATGACCAGGACAGAACCCCTGGGAATGGCCTGAAGTTGTGTCAGGGCAGGGTGAGGTTGGATATCAGGAAAAAGTTCTTCCCCCAGAGGGTGGTGGGCACTGACCAGGCTCCCCAGGGCAGTGGGCACGGCCCCGAGGCTGCCAGAGCTCCAGGGGGGTTTGGATGATGCTCCGGGGCACAGGGTGGGATTGTTGGGGCGTCTGTGCAGGGCCAGGAGCTGGACTTGATGATCTTTGTGGGTCTGTTCCAACCCAGACCAGTCTATGATTCTATAATAAAGGCAATCCAGATTTTCTATTTTTAACTTTTCCTCCTTAGAAATGATCACTGAATATTAAAATCAGGTTTATTTATGAGAACTGAGCTACACATGCAAGCAATCCAAACAAGCACTCAGTATTCTGAGGCAGAGGCTGAGGAGGAGCCTCACTCCGTACCTGTTTGCGCACGTACTCCACCAGTAACTCCAGATGCCGAGGGTCATCACAGTTCCTGTTAAAAAGGTTCCTCCAAAGAGCCGCTGCCAGAACATGATCATCAGACAAGATTCCCTAAAGGAAGCACAGAGGGGGATTAAAGCCTGCATGTGAAGAGGGTCTGCACATGAGACACCCACGTCAGTGCACTTGGCACGTGGCCACGGCACCTGTCTCACCGCCACAGCTGCCACGGGCCGTGCACATGGAAAGGCAGCAACATCACTCTTTCCCAGAATGGAAAAACAACCCTGGCCTTAAATTAATTTACAGAGCAGCCTGTAACCAATATTCTGGCAAGCTAATTTGGAAAAAACCTGGGTCAGGGTATTCCTAGTGTAGGAGCTGGTAACTGTGTTTCTGTGTTATGAAATCTTTACCATAAAAGTGGTGACCTTGCAGAGAAGGCAGCACCACCTCCTGGGAATGTGTGAAACCCGTAACACTTGGAAAAGAAAAATTAAAGGACATTTAATCCAATGTCGCAGAAATGTAGTCTGGATTCTGCTATTTTAATTTGTTTTTTTACTTTTCAACCTAAATGAGAGAGAACTCCTCCTCATCAAGAACTATCTGGTTTTTTTTCAGTCAAATCTAATATTAGCTGTGGTTTATAGAAAAACCACATCCATGCATGCTTTTAGTCCAAATTCTCTCCAACTTTTATTGTCTTCTTAGATTATGTGGTGTTATCACCATAGTCTCATAACCCCTGTCATCTGCTGACACGTTTGCCAAAGGCAAAAGAGGACTTTCAAGTATTCAGTTAAAAAAGGTCAACATTTGTCTTTAATCGAAGCAAACACTTTGTTTCCAAAAAGATTATCCACAAAACATAGGCAAACACATCCTGGCTATACCTAAAAGTAGATTATAAACTTGCATGTGTAACACTTCCCCCAACATTATGAGTTTACATTTACAAGATATTAATAATGCAAATCACTGTGAAAAAAAATAGTATCACCAGGTGAATAAGGGCATCTGAGAGCAACGCTCACTAGAGCAAAACAATACCTGCTAAGAAGGATGATGTTGTTGTATTTTCCTCTTGGAAGTCCTGCAGACAATTGTCCACAGTGGTGCTTTTGCCTCCATGCATGATTAGATACTGCCTATAAATACTCTCATACAGACTCCCTATAAACACTCCATCAATATTACCTTTGCTTTCAAAGTACAGCTGAGTACAATGGGATTCAGAGGCAGGAAATGACTTAGTGATGGCCAAGCAGGTATGGCAAAGCAGCACAAAGAACACACCCCCCTTCCACACCCCATGGTTTAAATCCATGGGCTCTGTGCTTTCTGTTTTATTTAAAGTGCTTTCACTCAAAGTATGTAACTAAGAAGTCTCTTCTTCAAGGTGACATTTCTCCAAAGATATGGAGAGTGAATGTTTTACCCATCTGGAATATTCTGTGTTCACGAATTAGATGGTCTAGTTGTCACACATTCTCTGAAAACATCCTTCTTACCTCATCATATCCAAACAGAGCTGCATAGAAATTTTCTACCATCCTTTTCAAATCTTCCTTTAGAGCAACAGAATTAATCTGAAAAATAAACCAGAAAACCATCAGTGTGGGCTCTAAAGAGGGAGTGAAACAGGAAAAAGTATTACCGGTTTTGCTGTGAGCACGCAAAGAGGAATCAGTGCTCCAGCCCACCTTGCTGAGGACTGGGCTGTAAGCACAACCTTGGTGCAGTGGCTGTGGAACCCCCCTGTGACACAACTCTGTTAATTCGGACACAAATGAAGTCGGTGTCACTCAATATACAACTGGCACAAACACCCCGAGCCAACAGCTCTGCCACAGCTGCAAGAGTGGGAGAAAATGCTGCTGCTGCAGGAGCAGGAGGCAAAGCCGCCCTTGCAGTGCCAGTACAGGCGAGAGAACGGAGACTCCTCTGTAGTTTAACTATTGAGCAGCTTTTCCAGACCTTGGATTCATTCTTAGAAACTCAAAGGTTTTCCAGCTTTTTTTCCACGAAGCATGAACTGCAGAACTGGATGTGCTACTGCGGTGAAAGTACAGGAGTGCTAAAGACAGAGACTGCTCTCTCCTTACCTGTCAACACTGACCCTCCGTCAGCAAGCACATGAATTCTGCCTCTCCAGCATCCCTGGGAGCTCAGACTCACTAGTCTTTGACTATGACTACACTTCTTTCAGAGTCTGTGATGATCC
Organism: Acropternis orthonyx; assembly: GCA_035583155.1. Taxonomy (NCBI): domain Eukaryota; kingdom Metazoa; phylum Chordata; class Aves; order Passeriformes; family Rhinocryptidae; genus Acropternis; species Acropternis orthonyx. The sequence goes on along the minus strand of JAWWEU010000053.1, from coordinate 1,412,507 downwards.
AGCAACTTCCCCCTATGGTGTAAGCATGACTCAGTCCAAGTTCCACACTGACTTTCAACTAAATTTAACAACTGCTTAAATACTTGCTAGCTTGGCCTAAGCCACCCATTGGTTTGAGAACTGACCCCATGTGAGCTGAAGATGGAACTGAAGCAACTGCTGGGTGCAGAGGGACGGCTGAAATGCCTCCCGTGCATCCCCCTTGTGAACAGTCTGTGCCTCTTGCCTGTACTTTATCAACAAAGTGACTCAGTTCCTCTCCCAAGGGCTAAGCTACACTTCAGTAAAGCTGCTCCTGTGTACTGACCCCCAGGAGGGATCCAAGCATTTCTTTCCTACAGATCTCACACCCCCCAGAAGTAGCAATGGCAAGGATAATCAGCCCTGCACACCAGCAGGACACGCAGGTGTGAGAATGAGCGTGGAGACTGGTTTTACAGAGCAGAGACAGCGGACAGGAGTGCAGGGTCAGGCAGCAGCAGTCCATCACGCACACCCCACTGGGAACCTCTTGTCCTAAATACTCCCTCACCATTCCTATGAGTATCCACCTTGCTGATGAAGCAACAGCTTTTCTATCAAAATAGGAGTTAGTTTTTGCCAAGTGAGCAAATCTCCAGTTCAGATATTCTTCCATTAAACCACTGTCTTTTTTCATCTGTTGATTTTTATAGCAATGCACATAGTGCAAACACAAGGAAAATTCCTTTTATGTCAGTTACTCATATTTTTCCATTAATATAAACTATTAAAATTCATGCAGATATTTTACAGGCTATCAAGATTTGGAGACTGGTTATTACTGAATGTTTAAAAAAAGACCTAAACATAAGAAATCAGAGGGTTAAATGATGACTGCAACTTCTGTAATGACTTAATTAAATTTTTATTGAGTACATAAACTATGATGTCATTTCTACCCAACCATGCTCAAACCTTCTATGCATGTCAGAGATCGTGGTTTTTCTCAATAGAACATACTTCTAAATAAGCTGCACTTCTACAGCTCTAATAAGGGGGAGCAGGTCTCATGTAACACACTCAATAAATTATCCTTCCATTTTAAACAAACAAATTCCATGAGTTATTATATATTTGCCACGCACTTTTTATGACATAATAAAAATGTTACCTCAAGGATTACTTAACACATACTACAAATGTTACAGCAGGCAACTGCAAGGGGCAAAGAAAACAAATAGTCCCATTACAGAGACAAGTCCAGGGCTACACATCCCTGGGGAAGCAGCTTTCCCTACTAAAAACAAAGAGCAGCAGCTTTAAGTTAGCAAGAAATAGATTGATGAAGGAGATAACCAAGTTAAACAAACATGGCAGTAAATACATCTTAAAAAGACAGTTTCAGATATAAAATAAGGGTTTGGAGATGGAGCTGTATCTTAGGCAATAAAATGGTATTTAAAGGAATATTGCATTTCTGAAGAATACAACTGGCATGGGTTAGCTACAAACACTGAAGGAAAAAATCCTTCTTTATAAATCAAGAAAAATGAGTAAATCCAAATCAGCATTTGTTGGAAGGGCTTCCTCTTTCAGAGCCTGTGCATGTTCTTACCACTGGCAAGTTTCATGATCTGATTGGTCATGATTCTGCTGACTCTTCCACAGTCTGTTGTTAAGAAGGAAAACTGCTAGAGAATTCCAAGTGAGTAACTGCTAGTAACAAGGAAAAAATCAGTAACATCTGGAGCTCTTCTTGGGACTTCACCCCTTTGCCTTCCTTGGAACAGCCCAGTGCGGAGCTGTCACCGGAGAGATTTATGTACTATCGCCTGACTGACCCAGGGCTGTGTTAGTCCAAAACAAGGAACCCATTTTTGGTACATATCTCACCTTTTCAAGACCTTTACAAAAGGAAATGTACAGCTAATGTATCTTCCTACCACATGTCACAACTCTTCACTGAGAGACTCTCTGATCGCCCATTCTGCTCAGGGGATGATTGCACCAAACAGATGCTGCTTTCTCAGTGTTGCATTGAAGGAACCTCGTCTTTGGCCTCAAAGACTTCATGTGCATCATCCAACAGCCAAGTGCAGTGGGTCATGAGTTTCAGTGTCGAGCCTCAGTCAAGGTTTTGCATTCTAAGATTTCTAGGAAAGTAAGAGCACACTGCTTTCCTGTACTGCTGGACACGTAGGAAAACTCCTTACAAATGGGCACACTATTTAAAGTGAACACTACTCTAGGATCATACCAATGGCCTGTGTTGGATAGAGAGCATGCCTGGATAATGAATCTCCTCCTCCTCCCCACTTGTTTTGGCTCATGGTGCAGAGCAGGCTCAGCGTGCACAGACTGGAAGGTACCAAGTGACAGGACAAGAGCAAACAGCCTCAAGGTGTGCCAAGGGTGGTTGAGATTGGATATTAGGAAAAAGAAACAGTAGAAAGAGTTGCTTGAGACTGGATGTGGCACTTAGTGCCATGATCTAGTAATCACAGTGGTGTTGGATCAAAGGTTGGATGTGATGATCTTGGAGGTCTCTTTACAACCTGGCTGATTCTATGATTCTAAAGCACTGGACCAGGCTGCCCAGGGCAGTGGTGGAGTCACCATCCCTAGAAGTGTTCAAAAAACATCGATGTGGCCACCTGAGGACATAGCTTAATGGTAAACATGGAGGTGGTGCTGGTTTGATGTTTTTGATGATGCCTTGATGATCTTAATGATGTTTGCCAACCTTAACAACTCCTGATTCTGAGGGCTGTGGGAGCCATCCACTGCAGGGCTCAGCCTGGAGCAGGCCCAGCCCGTGCCCGGAGCAGGGCACACGGATCCCCAGCGGTTTCGCTCCAGCCCCGTGTCCTGCCGGCACAGCCCAAGCTGGGACAGCCACCAGCTGCACCGTCTGAGAGCACTTGAACAGGAGTCTCTTTCTGCTTCAGCTTTTGCCAGCATGTGCTGCACCCTTAAGCTACTTTAACACATTAATCCATCTATAGTCTATAAAGCCAGAAGGGGCACTTCTAACTGCCTTGTATAAGCACTAGTCATTGAATTTCAGGCAGCAATTCCTCTCTTTAGGCTGTAAGTTATGCTTGAAGTAGATTTTTTTATGAAGAGATTTCAGCCAGAAGAAATGATTAGATCATAGAACCTGACCCTCTGCGTATCACAGACCATTGCATTTCACCGACTTCCCCCTGTACTAAGCTCACTAAGTTGTGTTTGGCTAAAGCATATCACCCTCACAGTTGAACATGTGTATCTCATTTCATATTTGAATTTTCTGGCTTGGGTTTCCACCCCCTCATTCTCATTATACCATTCCTGCTAGAGAATAAAAAGCCTCTTCTGTACAATGTATTTGCTCCTGTACCTTGCACACAGTAGATGTGTCAGCACAGTCATCTTTTCAAACTAAGATTAGGCTCTTTCAGGTAATGTTTACACTGTGGGTGCACTGATACACCACATCAGCAGCACGCTGCTGGAGTGGTCAGAGCTGTAACAGCAAAGTAGTGGTTTATGCTGATACAGTAAAAATAAATTCATTCCTTGTGCAAAACAAATTACACAGGTCTGAGTCCACTCGTGTTGTCAGGGCTGAGTCCATTGTGGGGACTTCTGCAGCCTCACTGCCATAAACATCATCCACTCCCACTGACACGCTTCTGAGTGCTGGAGCAGGATATACAGGACAATCTTTCACGATAAAAAAGTCACCCTGCAAACATTTACACTTTTTTTATGCCCCTTCTCTAAAGTTGCGACTGGGAAGAATGACCTGTAAGATAGTTTACATTAGTTATAAATAATATTTAAGCACATACAGTTATATATGGGCTTTTTGAGTGTTTGCTGCCCTCAATAAACACACATGACATTAAATGGGCAAAGCTGCATGCAGCCCTTTCATTTTGTCCTGTAACATCACTATTGCTTGTAGGACAGTAATTTTGAAATGACTGAGACTGTAGCTAGGACCAAAAAGATTAAATTAATAAAACAGATTAAAAATATTTCTGTAGCAGCAAATAAAGGGCAGTTCTTTCAGGCAATCTCACGTACTTGTGAAATAACAAAGATATTGAAGCAATTATTCATTTTTTGAGTCTCTTATTAACCACTCTGCTATTTTGTCTGCAAAGTAGATCACTGCTTGTAACTAGCCACAGCTGTGACTCCCTGTATGCTTTAAATATTAACTCTTCTAATAAATTTTGTAATTTTTTTGTTATAAGTAATTTTGTAATAAGCTTCACTAATCATTAGCTTCAGAGAATGGCCTTCTTCAACATTTGGTGAGAACCTACCTCAAGATTGTATTAACCTACATAAAAGCTAAATGTTAAGCTGTAGCAGAACTAGTTCCTGCCAAAATCTTCAATCCATAAAAACACCATGTTAATGGAAAAACATGTACATGCTCTGCTGCCTTAATAACAATTCTGTAATCATATAATTAATTAATAAATAAGACTCCTTAGAGCAAGTTTATTTCAAGTAAACACAGAAATGTTATACAACATTACCTACATGTTTCCGGAAAACCAGAAGCTCATCCCTACCTGTTGGGTACCCAGAAAACGAGGTTTGTTCCTATCTTGCAGTTTATTAATTTGGAAACCCTGCCATGGTAACAGCCACAGATGCAGAGCTCACACTACAATAGGAACCGTATTTAGTGTCTGGGGGCTTCTTCCAAACTCCTGCTTCCCTGCAGAACGTGGCTGGCAGAGCTCACTGACAACCTCTCAAGAGAAGGATCAGAGTAAAGAGGTCAAATTGCTGTGCTCTCTCAAGCTGTGCTGATTCTCTGTAAGGCGAGCAGTTGTTGAGGGGTTTTCCTGTGATGTCTCTTAAAAAACTACTTGCTAAAAGCCTAAAAGTGATCATGAACGTGTTCCTGAACACACCAGCACCAGGAATTCAGCCTGATAAACTGAAAGGAAGTTTCAGAACCAAGTTCAAAAGAGGCACTTGGAGGAGACAGTAGTAAAGGTGGAAAAATCACTAAGGTAAATATTTACCATGACCACTCACAGAGATGCTGTGAAACTCCAGCTCTTTCCTGAGACAAACCTCAGGAACTGTCAGAAAGTGTCACACCAGAAACACTGATGAGACCAAGGGGTCCAGGGTACCCTGCCTTCAACAGCAGCCAGAATCACTGAGAAAAGTCAAAATCCTACAAGCTGGTATGTGCTTCCGCCAAGTATTCTCCCAAACAATTTCAGCTCAGGGTAATTCCCAACCCTTGCTGTTTGTTTAGGGAATAACCTCCAAAAGGTCTCCATGTCCAGCAACTTCCACTCCAAGCCCTGTCCAACCTGGCCTTGAACAGTTCCAGTCCACCATATTCCAGGTGATATGATCTACCCATAGAAAAAGACACCAGAACTTAACAAAAGAGAGCGAAAAAAGAGCAAAAAATTCCAGGGATCATAAAGTACTAAACCGAATGAAACACAATAGATAACATTAACAGGCGAGGTGACAGTAATTCTGCAAAGCATTCCAGCAGTAACAGGTAAGTACAAGTTAGCAGAAAGTACAACAAATGAAAATAAAAATCACAGACAATTACGACCAGTGATATTCAGGGCTGATAAAAGTACTAGTAGTAGGTGTTAAAACAGAATTCTTAAAATCTATGCAACAATGTGCACGCTTTAGCACAACAATTTGGCAGCTACAATTCTGGAAATGGATCTTAAAGAGCAAAAAATTAAGTTCAACAATTCAATAGTGAAGAAAAAGACTAATTAATTTTAGAACTTATTATGAAAGGAATATAAACCAAAACAGGAATGCTATTCTGCCATAAATCCATTGTGTACCCACAAATAAAATGCTGCACATATTTGTTACCTTTTAATCTCAAAACAGCTCTAAAAATAATAGAAAACACATACAAAAGACCAAAGTGATGAGACATACAAGGAAACACTGGTTACATTCAGGATGAAACGAAGAGAAAGGTGATGGAGAGGGAAAATCATGACTGCTATTGAGATAAACAAGGAATTATTGTTCACTGTTTCTCATTAAAAAAGATGTTGAAAAGAATCTGATGCAATGAACAAATAATACTTTAGAAACAAAATGGAAGTGTTTTCTCATGCAACACAATTAAGTGGCAGAAGTCATTGCCACAGGGCATTAAAGAGCAAAAAATACCAGAGAGGTAAAAAAGGGCCTGTGCATTCCTGGAGGATTTCTGTGAGTGATCCCAAACACGACATTCCCACGCAGTTCTCAGGTTACTCATTAGTGAATACCAGCAGAACAGACCAGCAGGAATACTGATCCACAGTTCTGCTTCTTAGACCTTTTCCCAAATATCTCTGGCCATTGGCAGGCACAGTACTCTGGATCTTCATCTGGAAGTAGTTGTGAGCATGTTCACTTTTGTCCCTTTTCTGCTGACCTCTGCAGGTATTGGTGGTGTCCCTTCTGTCTGGGCATCTCTTCCTTCCTGCCCTGACTTCCAGCACATGATCCTGGACAGCAGATATCAGGTCACTTTACTGACTTGGCAGGAATTTCACCTGAAAAGTGCTAGTGCAATTAAAAAAATTCCTACCTTTACCATAGCTTTTAGTACCCTCATGGGAAGAGGCTACATTTTATGTAGAAATAAGAGCAAGAATGATCCTGCTTATACCAAATAGGTCATCCTCCCCTAGGGGAAAAACAGTAAGAATAAAAAAACTCATTCTTTCTCCAGGAATCTGGGATCAGAACAAGCTTCTATTGGATAGGAGCAGCAAGTCACCCCTCTTGTCTTCTAAAAAACTGTCCAAAAAAATGTTTATTTAATTTCAAACAGAGTCACAACTGCTAGAGTCCATACAATTAGTCAGCAATTAAGCAGCCTAACATGCAGTGACTAAGGCCAGGACAAATGCAAATACTCACCATTACTATCACCTTTCCAAATTCATTTCTGCAGTGTCTGGCAGAGCGGCTGATTTGTGTTTGCTCCATCAGCCTTCCCACTCCCTCCTGGCAGGGCCCTGCTCGTACGTGACCTGTTTGACATTCTCCCACCAGTTCCACATTTGGGTAAAATTCTAATTTGAAGTCACATTGTTTTCACCTTCTACCAATATTCTGCACCTTCTGGTTTCAATCATAAACTGAGAAAAACCCGATTTCCCCAAGCACTCCTCCTCCCCAGGGCTTCAAATACACACAGGCCACAGAACAGCTAACAGTTAAATATTTTCTTGCCAGTATTTTAAGAGTGCAGAAGGTTCCAAATTGCTGGTAAAATAAACAATGCCAGACTGTGAAAACTCCTGCCTGCCATATACTCTGATGTTAACAAGAGTTTCTTTATTACTGTAACCTTTCAGAAGGGAACAAAAATTATTTCTCTACCCTAGTCCTGCCCTCAAGTAAAAGGCAAGGGAAGAGAGGGAACCATGAAAAAGCTGCACGGTAAGATACTGTGAGTTTTCCATTTTACTTCTGTATTTCATTCAGACTCGATGCTGCTGTGAATAAATAAACTTCCAGAAGATCCTAAAAACATGTGCAAGGGTTTTAAGAAGCCAAAAATTTCCTTACACACTGTTTCCTGAATAACATGAATTAAACCTGCATATGGGTCATCTTCCCTTCCGCAAGGACATAATAAAATAGGAAATATAAAAGGGCAAATTTAGCATGTTCTCAAGGAGCCACTCTGTGGTACCCAGCTCTGTCCTCTGGGGTTTTAGCCCCGGATTTCCATCAATTACAGGGCCTCTGCCATTTCCTCACTTTTGAAAAGTGAAGTCTTCAAACAGCATCTACAAACAGAAGGCACTGCCAGCACTCAGCATCAATGAGACAAATGACTATACAGCCCAGGTGACACCCCCTAAACCCACTTGTCACTCACAGGCCTGCCTTCTGTTCCCTACCAAATCCACGTTGGATTTATGGAATCCATGCCCAAGCCATCTGAAAACCAATTCAGAGCAGCGCTGCTCATCTCACATGTACCAAGACTGTACAGACCCCATCTCCCACCCACGACACCCACACCACCAGCTCAATGTCCCTTTTTATGCACAGTTGTCCTTGTGGACACGAGGCCCTTTGACCAGCTTGAAGATCAACAAGATGCACACTTTGCTAGTGACAAACAGAGATCTCTGAAATTAGATACACTGGCATTTTGGTCAAACTTTTTAACCTTTGGCATTATTTCCTGACCTCTGAACGAAACAATATTCCAGTTCTTACAGAAGTGTAATGATAATTAACTCCAGGCCCCTTCCAACTTGACCTTGAACACTTCCAGGGATGGGGCAGCCACCCCTTCTCTGGGCAAATGGTCGGAGACACTCCAGAATGTGGCAGTGGCAACTGGTGAGCTGGGAGGGCCAGCAGCAGCTACATACTGGTTGAATCAAAGGCACAGCCCACAGGTGCTGCCCAGGCTGCCAGAGACACAGAAGTTGTGTGAGGGGAAGGGAATGAGCAGCCTCTCAAAGCCTCCCAGCATCCCCTGCACCATGTCAGATCCTTAACTGGTGCTTGTTACTGTCCTTCAACACAGGCAGGCATAAAAACATAAAAAGTGAAGTTCCTCATTCCTGAAGAGGAAGCAGAAGATAGCAGTGACTTTCTACCTGCAGCGAAAAGCGCAAGCAACACTATGATTCAAACATATGAGAAGAACTGAGAAGCTCTCCATGATTTGTTTGGTCTGATCTAGAACAGACACCGGTTTTGGTATTTTCTTTTTTTTTTTTTAAGGAGTTTAAAAGCACATTCATGCTTTCACTGCAGCAGCTCAGAGTTGTTAAAACAGAACCAAGCCCCCACTTGAGATACCCCGCTCCAAGAGTCTCAAAAGGCTTAGCCAAGCAGACCAGCTGATCTCAGCCGAGGAAGTCTAGGGCAGACTCCAAAAGGATCAGAAGCTGAGAATGCAAGTGCCCAAAATAAGTGGCATAACAACATGTTACTGAACCCAGCACTGACAGCAGGTCAGTCACAGCCTGGAGGGTGAGTGATACACAAAGCACTGGCAGGAGCCAGGTCACAGTGATAGCACAGCTGGGACCCCTGTGCTGAGCCTGGAGACCATGGCAGGTTCTGCAGGGATCATCTTCCTGCTCCCACCATCACCTCCATACTGCCAAAATAAAGTAATGATGCAGTTGTGCTGAGATACCATTTCACTGCTCAACGTTTGAACTTTGGCAATGGCACCATGATCTGGAGAGCCCAAGGAACACAGGGCAGCACCAACACCTTTGGCATGTGAGTCCCATTGGTGAGGGATGGGGGGAATCAGAGAATCACGGGATATCCTGAGCTGGAAGGGACCCACAGGGATCATCCAGTCCAACTCCAGGCCCTGCACAGACACCCCAACAATCCCACCCTGTCCCTCAGAGCGTTGTCCAAACCCCCCTGCAGCTCTGGCAGCCTCGGGGCCGTGCCCACTGCCCTGGGGAGCCTGGTCAGTGCCCACCACCCTCTGGGGGAAGGGCCTTTCCCTATATAATAGATATAGAGCAATATAATGCTGAATACTGAGAAAGGTATCTCTAGAAAAGGTGCCACAAGGCACCTTCCAGTGCAATTCCTGCAGGCATCAGAGAGAGGCACAGAACAGACCAAGGACACCACCTTACAGTAACAGGATCCAACACATCTGGGAAATTTAAATTGATTTTTTTATGCCAGACTCTACAGAAAACTGGGGCAGGCCAGCTGAAAAGAACTCAAGCAAATATTATATCTTGATTTCAATACCAGGAATCCTTGACATGCCCCAAACACTTCAGCCAGGTGTGTTAGTTCCACAGACTGCTTCTAGAACAACTACATTAAAGACCACCTAAGAAAGAGACCCCTATTTCAAATCTCCATGTCCTGGTAAAGCTAACTTTGCATCACCATGTGTACTGTTTGTTCCAGACCTCGCTACAGTTGAGGTATTTCAAGGTAACACTCCATACACACGCACGGTCCTGCATATTTAAGTTGTTAAGGTTTCCAGAATCAAGTTTACTGAATTTACTCTGAACAGTACTTGATATTATCACTTATTTATGAAATGAGAAAATACTGGAAACGTGCTGTGAACTTTCAAGCTCTTTGAGAAAGGATCAAGGGTTGATGAACTGTTTTCTGTGATGTTCTTAAAACAGTAACTTCAGGTAAAACTAATCCTACAATGCCTGGTATCCTATTTTAAAAAGGCACAAAACCAGAGCAATTTTGTATCTCATTACTCTGGCAAGAGTTTAGTTTTTTTTTTTTAAAAAGGGAGCACTAGAAACTGGTGAGATTTTACATATTCTAAGTGGTCATTAAAAATTGTAATATTTTTCTCCTTAAAATATCCTAGTAAAGCATTTCAAAATATGCATAGACCATTTGAAACTACAACCTTTTCTTCTTCAGTTTCATAGGTTTTTAAAAACCCTTATCAACCATACTGAACACTGTCCTCTATCTCATATCCACTCCATCTCCTCAAACAAAATCAGTACCTTCTCTGAAATATTTTGCTTCAATACATTTCCTTCATCTCAACTCCCCATTCCAGTCCCAAAATACAGCACCCACCTTCTTTCTGCCCCTGTTCTCTTACAAAAATGTGCTTTCTGTTCTGTGCATCCCAAACTGACTCCAAGACTTTCAGTCAGATTTGAGAGACAGCCCTGGAAAGGACCCCTGAGTATCCCAGAACTGCAGCTTCCCACTGCACGTGAATCAACAGTTCAATTCATACAAAGCTCAAGCTCTGCTTTAAAATTCTATCCATTTTCCCTCTTGTCTTCTCATCCTCTAAAGCCACTCTACAGCCATGCTGGTCTCACCCCAGCCATGACTTCTGAGTCTTCACTTACATGGCTCAGAATCACCAGAGTAAGAAGAACTTAAAGAGAATTACATTGAGTTTAGGAAGTTCTGTAGCTACTGTACAGTAAAATGGCATTTTTAATCAACTGAAATCTTCTAATTGTGAAAAAAGTATTGAGACAGAAAATTGTGTTCAAGTTCCCAGAGTTAATTTTAGCTCTCAGTTACATGTATTGATTCTGATGGTGTCACTTCAGATGTACATGAGTATAATTGAGAGCAAATTATGGGTCACTGGTATAAACAGCTATGGCTAAAAGTGCAACAAAGGCTCTATTGTGCTACATACAGCAGAGCCAATAAACAAATTCAAAAGACACCTAGATGTGTTCCTGGAAAAAAAAGGGGGCAGGGGTCTAAGTGGTCTGGTGGGAAAACAGAAAAGTGAGATTACGATAAATTAAAACAGGTTTGGCACACCGGGCTTCACAGCCCCCCCCCCCGCCCCCGTCTTATCTCTTTGGCAGCTTTTAGAACATGAACGGTTATAAAATGAATTGTTGTTTTGCACTGAAAACAACTTGAGTTCATTTGAGCAGCACAAAGCCACCAAAACACACAGGGGTAAAGTGAGTCTACAAGTTAGTGAATAAAGGCTTAAAAGGGTCTCTCTGAGCACGTGATTTGCACCCAGAAGAATCAGTGTGGGGTGCTTGGATGAGGGAGGAGAGTGTTGGGGTTTTTTGGTGTTTGTTTTTTGGCTTGGGATTTTTTTGGGGGAGGGTGGGGTCTTTTATTTTTATTTTTTTTCAACCTCATACCTATTATCCCATTAGCAGCTGAAATCCCGTTCCAGGGAAGTCCAGCACCTACAAGTCCTTCTGATCAACTCTGCAGCTTCATCTAAGGGTATTAAAATACACTTAAACTTATAACAACTTCTATATCCACGCAGTTACTAAAGCACAATACTCAGGTCAGCCAGGTTAATACTCAGGTGGCTCCAGAATTCTGTTGGGAGGACAAACAGCAGCAATGCCTAGTCCCGAGTGAATTCCCCTCCCAAACTGATGAGGCAGCTGCCAGCTTGCACAGTATAAATCTATTCCCTGCAAGCCACGAGGTGGAGATCTCTGGCAAAGCAGGATCCAAAGGAAGTCTTTTACCCAGCCTAATGTTACTATTAACACTTGGAGCCATTGCATCAAGCCAATTTTTCTGTTTGTTTTTAAAGTTTGATAGAAATGTCACTAGTGGAAAAATTAAGTAAAGAGCACTGGTTAGCCACAGAACTGGACACACCTGGCTACAAACCCACCAAAAGAGACTGACTTTATTAGTACGAGGGACAGCAGAGTAAAATTTATATCTGAAATATGCCTGCACCAGTAGAATTTGCTGAGGCCACAGGCTCTCTGTGTGTTTTTACAGCTGTGTCAAGTTTGGGTTTCTGACTCTTGCCGACATTCAGGAGTGCTGAAGGAGCTCAGGCTAACAGGTCCCAAAACTTTGTAGCTGAGATTTAGATCTCAGCAGTTTTAACAACCAGGTTTTGAAATAATACAAACTCCATTTGGAGCTGGAGCTGATGTAAATTAGCAGTTAAAATGCTTTACATTCTATCCCTTTTGGACTCCAATGGGCCAGTATATTTAAGAGCAGATGGCACATTTCAAAAAACCATGGATATCAATTCAGGAATATAGTGTCCATTTTCTGCATCAAGTGTTGGAATTGTTGCTAGGTATGGAAACCAGCTGAAGAACTGCAGCTTTGTCTGTCAGCACATTAAACTGATTGCATCCAACTAGCAATTCCACACAGGTGCTGTCATTTTTACCACAGTACAGGAACTGGAGTTAAATCCTGATCTTTGATAGATGGCATGAGAGAAAAAGAAGGGAATGGAATTTCCTAACCTCCCAGGATTTATGCAGATGATAATTTAGCACCCTAGAAGTATCCAGTAAAGTTTCTTTTCCTTTACATTACTTCTGAGAAAGGCTCAGATTCTGAAATTTGAAAGCATTGATGTCACGTTCCTTTTATCTACTACTCTTGGTGTATTTGACTACCTTCTTTTAGAGGTGGAATATATACTGATTGCAGGACTCCACTACTTGAGAATAATTAGCTGTTACACATATCCCTCCATCAGCTCACAAATCCTCTGCCATTCCCTCAGCTTCAGTTTAAAAGAACCATTAGGGGTAAACAGATCAAGATTAATAAAGAGAATGTAACACTGGGGTAACTGCCCTTTACTGGTCACTTCAAACTCCTTGCAATGGCTAAAGGTGAAAGACTTCAGTCAGGGTACGGCTGTGTGAAGGGCAGGAGGGTGAGTGAAGAAGAGTGAACAAGCAAGGAAAGAACAGGACTTGGCACGTAGGGGCAGGGGTGAAGTGAGATATGAAGACAGGACCACTGGCACTGAGGAAGGAAAACAGAGCAATGATAAGGAGCAAGGGAATATCTGGAAACACCGACGTGCAAATTATTTTCACCTAACGTAAAATAAATACTACCAGAAGAGACTAACAAGTTAATTTGCCTTGACAAAATCAAGGAATCACAGAAGGCTTGGGTTGGAAGGACCTTAAAGATCATTCAGTTCCACCCCCTGCCATGGGCAGGGACACATTGCCCCAGCCCAGGTTGCTGCAAGCTCCATCCAACCTGGTCGTGGACACTTCCAGGGATGGGGCAGTGACAGTTTCTCTGTGCAACCTGTGCCAGGGCCTGCCCACCCTCACAGGGAAGGATTTCTTCCATGTATCTAACTGAAATTTCCTCTCATTCAGTTTGAAGCCCTTCCCCCTTGTCCTGTCACTACAGCTTCTGATGCTCAGTCCCTCTTCAGCCTCCTTGTAGCCCACTCAGATTATGGAAGGTGCTTCTTCTTCTCCAGGCTGAACACCCACAACTTTTGCGGCCTGTCTCCATAGGGGACTGACTGTGAATAATAACTGAAAGATCAGCAATAATTAAAACACTGAAAAACAAAATCACCAAAGGCTAATGAAAGGCCTACACCAACACTGCAGGAAAGGGAACAGTCCTGATTTCCAAATTTACCATCTAGGAGAGTTCCCTCTGCTTTCTCCCATGTCCTCAGTGCCTGCTCTAATGAGCTGGTACCTCAGGAGTTCATGTTCTCTCACAAGGAGGCTCATTAAATCAATGGGCCTCAGCGCAGCTCGGCCGTGCTAAATATACACAAAGGTGTAAGTGCTTTGGAGTTCAAGCCCTGAAATGTGCAGGTACTTCCTCTGAGCATCTGCTAAGGCCACATAAAGGCTGTGTTGGCATAAGGCTACAGTCAGTCAGAAGTGTATTTGAGGGACCACAGTATTGCAAACTAAGCAATGTCAATCCTACAAAGACCGTGAAATTTAAATTCAAGGATAAACTGACCAGATGCTCAGCCTGCCAGGGCAGGGGATGAATGGCATCCCAGTGATTTCAGAGCTCCCTGCAGTTCCATCATACAGCAATCACACCACTGTAATATGCATGTGTTAACATCTGAGGCTCTGACTGGATGAAAACATAAGGACACTGATGGTTTTTTTATGCTTTGGGGGATTTTGAGAAGCAGGGGAGTAATTTAGTTTGCAGAAATGGAAAGCCTCAGCTTCCCTTTACAAAGAGTTGGTTGCAGGCACTATCTTTTTTTCTCTCAAAGTTTACTGAAAACTTCTCAATACAGGTGTAACTTTCACCATGCTTCATGCCTGTAAGGGCAGCAAACAGCCAGTTTTGCTTCTCTTTGCTGTCTGCTGCTTCCAACCCTGCATGGAAAACTACAAGATGGCACTTGATGTTTGCTCATATAAGGCAAATTGGGGTCAAAAGGAACAGACAAAAGAAGAGCAACCTTAAATTTACAGCCAGAACACAGATCTGAGCTCTGTGTAGTTCCTAGAGAAAGCAGAACCAACCATTGTTATGACCTGGAGGGCACTGGATAAAGACAAAAATGCACAAGCTCTTTCATTCAGTTTTTCTCTCCAGTGTTATCCTGATTTGTCTTGGCTCACTCACACTGCCTTATCAAAACCAGAAGATTCCCATACTGGAATTTATGTAAGCACATTAACATAGCAAGAAATTCTCAAATGTTTTAATTTATGGATTTAAACCAAAAGAAGATTAAGAAGATGTCTTGCCTTTAAAAGCAACATGTAAAAAGGTAAAGCTACTCATTCCCAACAACTAGGAAAAAACTCTGCTGCTGATGGAATAACTGAAGTTACACCAGAATCAACACTTTCTAAAACCACAAACAAAATAAAAGATCAGAGAGAAACTTCTTGAATTACTAATGTGATTGCATCTCAGATCCTGACTCACTAGTTACCCTGGCAGCCTCTCCAATAGAGCTGACAACCAAGGCTTGACAATATGCCATTAGTGCTATATGGAAACGGTCACTTCTCTAACAGCCTAATTTACTTTAATCACAGACAAACCTCTGTTTAATCACTGAACAGCTCTTTTCCTTTTCCACAACACAGGAGACCTTTCCCAGCCCTGTTCTCCCACACAACTGCCCTCAGCTTAGGCAGCCTTACCTGTCTCAGGTCTGCTGTCACCTTCTTCCACTGATTCTGCAGTGTTTTCTCTCAAGGCAATCACCAACACGGGACTGGAGACACTTACAGACTTTAGGACCAGAAATGACCATTCAAACTAACTGCCATAACCTTCCTCAGAACAGGTCAGAAAGATCCAGCCCTGCTCTTCCTTCAACCTTGCAAATGAACTCTCCTTGGAGCTACTCTCTCCTTAGGACATTTCTTTTGTGATAAAGACCAGGTATACTGAGAATCCAAAATGAAAATTATACTAATGACTAGTTATAGTCATCTACAGCAACTTGACATAAAAGCCTTGTTGATTAACTTTCCCCTTTACCATTTTAGATACAGAGAAAACTCCAAGCTCTAGAAGTTGTGGTTATAGATTTGGCACCAGTTACGTTTCTCCCCACCCCAGCTGCTTATTCCTAATCCCAAATGCCCTTCCTGTTGTAGCAGAATGCATTTCTGCAATCACATGGCAAACCACGTGGAAAATTAATTAATTTCAGACAAATCAACACCTTCATCCAGGCCAGGATGCATTTTCAGAAACAAGGTCAGTGGCTCAATACAGCAGCTGAGGGAAAGAACGCTCAGGAGTGAGGGCTCCATTACCAGCTTAAGCTAATAAAGACACATAGGAGCAGCTGCAGGTTGATTCTTGGGCATTCTAAGATATGCAAAGTCCCCAAAGCATTGAAAGATGGGAATCATCAGGACTACCCCCACCAGAGAGGACTTACCCCCATCACCTTACCACGCTGCTCAACATCCTCCCACATGCAGTGGACTATGTAGCGACACATGTACTTCCCTGTGCGACCCTCCTGCTTCATCCGGACCAGGCACATCCTGCAACAACACACACACCACATTCAGAGCTCCCAGGGTTTTTTCCAAAAGTAAAGAGTAAATTACATATATTTCAGCTCCTTTAAGATTTTCCTCACAGTATATATTTGTGGTCAGGAAAAAAAAACAAACATGGAGAGGTTTTGTTGTTTCTTTTTAAATAAACCATCACAGACTTTTCTGTTCTGTGCTCAGGAGCTGTATCTGCTGGACTGTGGCCAATCCAGCCATGGTAGAGTGATAGTGGGCTCTATTCTTGTTGTCAGTACTGTAACCTAGTTAAACACTACTGTAACCTAAATTCCTCAGCCTTAAGAACATCTCACCCCTCGGAGCAGGAACACATGGCTTGTCTAATCCCAGGCTCTGGGCCAGCTGCAGCTCAGCTTGGTGCACTGAAGTGCTCTCAGAGCCCCAACCAGCCAAGCTGGGAAAGCTTAAGCAAGTTACAGACTTCAACCAAATTCACATTAGCAATGTCCTAAATTATTTCAACTACAGGGGTCTTTGGATACCTGTACAACCACCTGGCAAAACCCTCACATGCAGCACTTGTGAGATCAACTCAGAGGTTTTTAAATGCATTGTGGGATCTTAATGAGAATATCAGGTTGAGCTGTTTCAGTTTTTTTTTTGAAGCATTAAAGCCACTTGAATTTCATTGCTGCTCTTCTGCCTACAAAATAAATCATCTGAACAAACATTTTATTTTGCATTTTCTACAACATCTGTAAAGTGCATGAACTGAAGCCCAGGCTGATCCCCCACTGAGCTGGGACCAGTCCTATCACCTGTCCCATCCTCTTCTACCACCTCACAGATCAGCTCTGCTCCTGTGCTGAGAGGCAGAAGTGCCTGCTCAGGATTGCCTGAGTGACTGCAGATGAGGTGATGCTCAAACACTGGAGCTGAGAGAAGTCATTGCTTTTCACAGACATGCTACAGGTGAGAAACTGCTCACAGGTGACTCTTCTCACGTAAAACCAAGAGAGCAGAGCTGCTGGAGGCCACTGTGAAGCTGGTGCATGCTAACAATGGTGAACGTGCCACAAGAGCTGAGAGGGGAAAATGATGACTTTTTTTTTTCTTAAAGGTTCCTTTCTTCAGTGGATATAAGACCTACAAGGCTTTAAAAGTATTTGGTGACCTGTGAATGCCAACTTAGCAGGGAGAATCATAAACACCTGAAGTGTGTCCTGTAAAAGGACAGATGCAAATCTTTGTGATGGATTGTCTTGTCTACTGACTACTAAAGGAAAAATATTAACCTGTTAACCAAAACTTATTGCCAGTGATAGTTACAGAGACAAATCAAACAGAAGGCAGCCAAAACTGCAGTAGTCCCACATTCTTCTTTCTGGTTAGAATCAGACTTGTAAGTCCCATACAAGGGCCATTGAAAGAAGAAAAGCCACCGGACCAGAATCTGATTTCTAGATGCAGAGCTTCTCAAAATGACACTGGCTGTACAAGAGACAGCTCAAGCTCCAACACAAGAGGGTGGAATGAGGTCAGAGACCAGAGAGGGACTGAGGCATGGCAAGGAGACTTCCAAGGTGGAAGGACTGAGAGCTTCCAGGGAGAGGATGGGAGGAGAAGGGCAGGGGCAGTCAGCCAAGGGAACACTGGGAAGACTGTGGCAATTTCTGCCTCAGGAACCAGAGCTGTTTAAGGATTCCCAAGGTTTATGGTATGGCAGTGACAACTCACTGTCTGTCCAACAGCACCACTGTCCCAGCACACAAACGCCACTAAGATGGTAGCAAAAACAAATCCTCCTTTGCTCACAGAAAGATGACAAAGCTTTCTGCTCAGTGGTTAGAGAACAGCTGTCCAGGTACCAGACCTTTCACAAAACAGCTGCACAAAGAACTTAAAACTTTCACTTTACTCCCACAAGTTTCAAAACCTTCGTTCCTTTTATGCATTTACCAAAAAAAAGTGAATTACTAAGAGTGACTGAATCCAAAAGTTTTATGCACTCTTAATAAGTCAAAAAGACTCAGTTTAAAAGACTAATTTGGGGCTAAAATAAGCATTTTTATATTTCTCTTGCTGAATATGCAAACTGAGGGGTGAAAAAAAGGAAAAATAAAAACCAAAAACAAATGAGTGACTTGGCAAGAAAACCTCCTCCTGAGCATGAACAGTGGTTGCTACCCTGTGTGCCTTTAGTGGTGGAGAAGCAGGAGGAGAGAGCAGTGAGAGGCCAAGAGCTGGTCACTGATAAGCAGATCTGGAGTGGTGTTCAGAGGCAAACCTGCTGCTCCTGGAGCCTAGAAGGCAGCTCTGTGTTCGGATGCACAGTGGTGTCACAGAGCTGTTCTGCAGCACCATGAGTGAGATCATGGAATTTTGCAGTTTATTTGAAAGTTTGGTAGTTTGTTACTACACCCGCTGTCTGAGGTTTAAAAGACACAGACTCTTTAAAGCCTATCAACCTTCTAACTAGATCACCACAGTGTGAAACATTTCATTGTTTCAACACAGAATCTGTGCTGTAGTCTAGTAGAATACTGACTCATCTTCATCAAACCATGAAAACGAAATTACTCCACACTATCTTTAGAAAGTTGTCCATCTCACACTGCTTGGGCTGGATAATTTTTGCTGTATTTAAGTTATGCAGAGAGATTACTTTAGAAGAAAATGTCTTCAAAGGATGACTGAAAAGGAACAGAAGCATCTGTAACCCAACCCGTCTTAGCCGAGATGTCGCAGTTTCCCACAATGGCCTCTGCTACCGTCAGTATTCCCAGAGTGCCAGACTGGCAGAAGTGGGGGTTGGCACCACCCTGCTGATGGCTGTGAGGTGCCCTGTGCCATGCAGAGAGGTGAGATGATCCACTAAGGACAAAGCCCACTCAGAGCTTCCTGCTGTCCCCTGCACTTGGACACTCATCCCTCCTTCCTCAGTTGCTCCAGAGCAACTGTTTCTGGAGCTATGTTATAGTTGTTCAGAGAAATTCCTGTGGCTTAACAATACAAGTATCAACAGCAGTTTTGGAAGGCTTTATTCTGTTTAACTCATTCGTGGACAGCCACCAGCTTGGGGGACGGCAGGAAGCTCCTGGCCCCAGCTCTGTTGTGACATTACACTGCAGCAAAACATAATGAGCAGAATTCTGAACTCACCCCAAGGAGGTTTCATGTTCTCCTGTGCCCCAGCCTGGCCACCACTGCTGTACCTCCAGCATGGACAGGGCCCTGCTGGGATCAGCTGAGAGAACCAAGCCTGGCTGTGCAGCCTCCTCTCCCCTGGGGCCTTTGCTTAGGCCATTGTAGCCTAAGTTAGTTAGTTAGTTAGTACTCATGCTAAGGAGGATCAGCTGAATGCCTGAGACATTCCAAATAAACTTATTCCTAAAATCTCTCTCAAGCAGAACTGTTCTGATGCAATTAAAGCCCTCTACCATGAAAGAGAGTCTACTCCCTTTCCTCTGAAGCAGCACATTTCAAAAGAGTACAGTGACCTCAGTCTTCTTTATGCAAATCAGACAAATCTTTTCCTGCAGGAATTGTTTTCTGCATACTTGCTGGTTCTTATTCTCCTCTGGATTTCCTCAGGCTGATCAAAACTTTCTCAAGTGCAGGTTTCCTTAAGGAAAACAGTGCTTACATGAACTTTTGCAAGAGGTCTTTGATGCTTTTAGAAAAAGAATTGTAGCACCATTGTATTTTGACCCTGAATACTTCAGAGATGTCACCATACTTGGTCTGGTGAAAATATGAAGGGAGCTCTAGGTATCTACACGGTAACTACTGAACCAAGACATTCCTCAGCAGTCACACAAGTAATTTCTTTGGCAGTTTGGTAACAGCCCTGGACTCAGCCAATACTCCACTCACACTGTCCCTGCATGGGAAAATGCAAACCCAGCAGTGATTTTCTAAAGGTCTGGACTTCTAAACATAAAGCCAAGAGTCCTCCTGACATCAAGGGTGTGAAGTAACAGAAACAGCCTACAAAAACATGACATTTAGAAAAGCATAATGATAGATTGGTTTTCTAAATAATATTGATGGGTTGTTTTTTTTAAAGCATGATTTTAGCACTACCTTGGAAGGCACTGGAGTGTTTCTAAAGCAGCATTATCTTGAAAGAAGTTTGCAAAAACAGAGGCTAAACATGAAAACCTGAATTCCTCCCTTTCTGACTCGAGGTAAGTAGAAAAATCCTATTCACAGACAAGAAGAAATAAGAGCCAGAGATTCAAAGAGGACCCACAAGAATCTGTAACATAAGAAATTATGTCCTGGCAAGCCCCTTAAATCTATAAAAGCTGGGATGCAAAAAGCAACATGCTGGGAAATGAAAACAGCAAGTAAGGAGGCAAAGTCTACCAAACTAGGAAAAATTCTCACCTTCTCTGGCTCCAGAAGACACTGAAAATCAGTTGAAACTAAAACCCTGAACCAGAGGGAAGTCGTCAGTACAACTGAGAGTGACACAGACTGCTCTGCAAGGGGGAGTAGGAGCAGATGGTGATCAGAATCTCCACGGCAGGTTGTTGGCCACCAGATCAGGAAGGATTTGAGCCTCTGAGGCAAATGGTCCACCAGGAAAGACAGAGGATTGGAGCCTTTGCACAGGGGTAGGATGTCCTGGACCTTGCCAGAGCCCACAGAAGCAATAATGTTCTGCTCCCACTTTATTGGGGTCAAACCGCTTAAAGAAAGAGAATCCCAGAGAACGTGGCAATAAACCTGCCTGGGAAAGCTAATTATGTCATGGAGGATGCTGGGAACTGAGCTCACCACAAGCAAAGCCTGCAGCAATTCCCAGTGACCCAGGTAGTGAGCGTGCCTGTCACAGGCTTCCCTGTGTCCTGGAATATCAGAATGGATCTCCCACTTGTGGACCAGAATGACAGTGCTCCTTAGGTCAGGCTGCCAGGAACACAAGGAACCAGGCTCATATACCCTGGGAAAATTAACCTTTAGTGCTACCCTCCACACTCCAATTTTCACTGCTGTCAAATGAGGCAGAGGATTTGGTTCTCTCCTGCCTGTGTAGGATACTGCTGTCAACCTGTCCACCATGTCTTACACACGGGAGAACTTCAATTCTCCTCAGTAAATCCCTCCTTAACATCACCAGCTCAAACTGTGGCAACACTTGGCCTTCTTCAAAAGAAGCCCATGTACCTTTGATCTTAGAAATTTGTGCCTATCCTATGCCAGTTTCATCTCTATCATAGTCCCCTTGTTTATTATTATTAATCTTGAATTTCATACTGTGTATCAGTCACAGGATACATTTTCCTGTCAATGAGAAAAAAAGCTGATGTTAAAAAAAAAGTGTTCTTTGCACATTCTTACCTCTTTTTGTTTTTCCCCAGACACGGTTTGCTTTATAATATTTACTGCACTAGTTTTCCAAATATCTATATGAATTATTAGCTTAATTATTATTGATGAATTATAATTTTTGAAGCCTTTTTCCTGCAGGGAACAGTAGAAAATAAATAAACTGCAAAACTCAAGGGTTTGCCTTCCTTGATTCCACTGATTTCATTAACTGATTATAATTTCAATGGTTCTGCTAATTTATTCACTCTAGTGTAATGAGCTGCCCCACCTTTCAATATAGAGGAGACAAGAAATTAAAAGGAGGGAAGGGGAAAACGAGGAGGCAAGGAAATAAGGGGCCTTAAATGCAGCTATTTTAGTACAACCTTCCCCTCAGCCTTTGGACAGATGAACCCCAAGTCTATGGACTGCAGCTCCCTGAAATGTCTGGCACTTACAAAAATTACTGTACTCCCTTGTGCATCCCCTGACCTTTACAAGGATGTAATGCTAGATGAAAACCTGATTTTTTTTTTGGCTACTATTTTCAGAAATGAAAAAGGGAAGAAAAAAACTTCATGTTTAAGGTGTTAAATATTTTTACATGCAGCCAAGCTGGCATTCACCGCCCTGCATGTGCCTTTCAGAGGTGCAAGAATAAATGCCAGTCCTATAATTTGTTAAATGCTTCTCATCACCACAAATTCTCCCAATTTAAATGACTTTTACATAACTTTAAACTTTTCCTAAAACACCGAAGTAAGATTTTTCCACATAGCCTGAGAAAGGCTTTTAGAAAACTCATGGCAAAGATCATTCCATTAGTGAGGAATTTTGAGGTGTGTGGGACTTCTTGTTCTTCAGTAGAAAGCTGCTGTAATTCAGTCATCAGTAAAATGAATATAACCTCTATTATCAACAACCACAGAGCCTGCCTTTTTCTCACATTAAGGTACATATCACTCTATGTCTTGAAAATACTTATATTACTATTTTGCTTTTCACTTACCAGACATGAAGCTGGGCTACTAGAAACCATGAATTCAAAGTATCAGGCATTTGGCACCCTTGATGAGAGGGGGGAAAAACACAAAGCCAAAACTTAATATTAATATGAACTTCATCACATTTCGTCCCTAACAGACATTCACTACACAAAAATTTGAATGCACTCTGGCAACTTATTTGCAGTAATAATTTTCAGTAGTAGCAGTAGTAACAGTACTATTACTACTACTAGCAATAACAAGGATAATAGTAAGTAGTAGTAGTAGTAATCATAATAATTTATTTTCAGTAATAACATATTGGAAGAGACATCATTTACTGTCAGGCTTGTGCTCAAACTCTAAAACATGCAGCCACAGGATGCTGGAGATTCCAAAAGATTTCAGGTGTTTGGGAATCACTTGGGTAACATTTACAGGAGGAACAACTAAAAAATGGAGAAGGAGACAAACATGTGGCTCCTAGGCTGGAAAGTCCCAAAGCAGTAGTGAGTAACAGGGAGGCATCAATGGACGCTTTGCTCTGTTCCTATACTCTCCCTTCATATGTGCTGCTGTCTCCTGCCAGGGACAGAATTCTGTGTCTCTGCTCTGATCCCATGTCAGAGTAAATCTGTAAATGAGCAAATCTGCCCTGACTGACTCCATGGCTGCACAGCCCACAGCACTCTGGGTGTATCTGTCAGGCTACATTTGGATTAAAACCACCGACCAACCACAGAAACAACCTCCAAGAGCCACTGCTTTTCCCTGAGCTGTGTTCTCCATGTGCCCATGGCACAGAAACCATATTCCTCTTCCTCATGCTTGAAAACAATGGACCTATGGGTTCTGTGCACCCTAAG
The DNA here is from genome assembly GCA_035583155.1 of Acropternis orthonyx. Lineage (NCBI taxonomy): Eukaryota > Metazoa > Chordata > Aves > Passeriformes > Rhinocryptidae > Acropternis > Acropternis orthonyx. Next base: position 1,389,140 of record JAWWEU010000053.1, on the reverse strand, counting down.
CCCTTCAGTTCCTGTCAGTCCTAAACCTTCCTCCCAGGCACTCACCTCCACATCTGTTTCCTGGAGAAGTTTTTAAGGGAAGTGCCTGATGAGAGGGATCTGACACAGTCGCCTTGGCCTACCCAGCACTTGGCCTTGTCTTGGGGCTGCTCAAACCCAGCTGGAAGAAGGCCAGACAGCATTCAGAAACAGACTCTTCACTCAGATGGGCCCCAAAGAAGTCAACCTTATCTTCCCTGTATTTAACATATTCCTTCCCGACTCCTGTACTTCTTGACTCTCAAGTATTACCAGGGACATTCACCTGGATCATGAAGCAATACTTTCACAGCCTCTTTATTTGCCAACTCTGGTCAGGCAACCACCAGAAGAACCAAACAAATCATGACTATTCCTCCCTCCCCAGAGAGATGACTCCATCAGTCCTAGGAGGTGCCAAGCTTCAGCATCAGTGCCCATACATCACCTCTAGCACAGCACAAAGACACTAACAGTCTGTGTTTGCAGATTAAACACAAGTCTCCCTCACCCTTCTCCCCTTTTGGCTCTCTCGTCCCTATTAGAAACAGTTCCTGTGCCTAGAAATGACTCCTCTGACCAAAAGCCACGCCAAGGCATCTCTAACTAGGGCAGGAGCACACAATGCCTGCATTAACCAAACCATTCCAGTAAATGGAAGCTCCACAGGCAAGAGTCAAACACCCAGTTCAGACAGAGGCTTCTCAAGGAGGAGTTCCCATGGATCAGTCCCCCACCACAGAAATCACTCTGCAGTGGAAAGCGAAGCTCACACCTCTGCTCCTGGAAACATGGAAAGTTTTTAAAGACCTATTCAGTACTCAGGAGGGAAGAATTTTTTCTCTAACTTTCCAAGTGTTGCAATTCTATTTTTATAAATCATTTTTTAACTTCTATATTAGGACTGTCTGCATGGTAAATTTGAAGGAGGGGTGACTCCTTTAAAGCAACAAGCTTGCCCTCAGCTATCAGCTTTGTAAAAAGAATGAAATTCTAAAATTTAGGGGGTTGGAACACCTGACTGGGAAACTAACTGGGGAGAAAGCTCCATCCTATAATGAAACTGAAAATTATTTCCCTCGGAATACAACTAAATATAGAAAAACTGTCTGCTGGTAAAGCTACCTATGAAATCACTGTGGTAACAGCTGCAGAATAAACTTCTGTGCATAGAACACATCCTGGTCACATGTCTAGTACTATAAGAGACATGAATGCTCAGGGTTATGAGGACATATGTTTTCCTGCAGTCATGTCCTGCTCTTAAAATTCATCAGATAAGGAATGCAAAACTTGACCACGGCCTTTTTCATGATAGATCTTCTTTGCCACTCCCACAATTTTAGGAAGGACACACTGGGATAATGTCCCCACATTCTGCAAAAGAACAAGTGCACTGTGTCAGTGTTTCCCTGAGTATGACAGACAGCAGCAAGTGCCTGGAAGGCACCTGACGGGCTATGGGAGACACAAGAATCCAGAGTCCCCTAAGCTCCAGCCCTGTGGAGCTGCTTTGAGCCTCACTAGGAGCCATCAAAAGGCTGTCTTGGTAGGGCCAGCTCTCTACTGTTGCAGCTGCCTGACAGGAGAGCAATTAACAGTATCAGTAGTTGAAGATGAATTCAAGGTAAGCCTACAGTCCATGTTCATCAGTCAAACTCCACCTCAGCTCTGAATGTCACCTGCCTGATTCTAAAAGTTCTTTTGACCTTCCAAGTCTGAGGTCAGGCATGAAGCTCTCTCCTCACAGGCTGCCTCCTCTGCTTTTCTAGAACTCCCCAAGCTCTGTGCCAAGCCTGGCATCAGGAACTTTGCTATTCCTTCTACTGCTTCTCTCTTCTCCCTTAAACAAGAAACAGCTGAAGTCCTAAAATAGCTTCATTTTCCACATAAGCAGCACAGTACAGACATTTGGGACACAGGCTTTAAAGCAGAATTCCCAAAGTTTTGTCTGTGAATGACCCAAACCCAAGAGACAACAAAATGGCAGGTATAATAAAATTAAGGGCAGTAGAATACTGGGGAGTCTCAATTAAAACACTCCCTTTATATTCTACAGCAGCCTTATGACTTTTATATCCATAGTCTGTATTCTGGGAACTGCTGTTCTAAGGCACACACAGAGACAGGCAATTCACAGGACTCCCACTGTGACACAGAAAGTCTCGGAAAGTCCATTGGGCATCAGCAGAACACAGTGAGATAGGAAGAGACCCCATAAGACATTGTCCTAGTCCTCACACTATCCACTCTTCACACTCTTGTCACCTCTGTCAAATTCTGACAAATTCCACACACCAGTCCAAGGTCACAGTGCAGCTGCTATTCCTGCCACAACACAACCACACCACACAAGCACATCCAAGAACTCTGGAGAAGGCTCTGTGAAGAACTGGTTCTGCTCACTCAGGGTTAACGAGCCCACGAGTAGTTTCACACATGGATGGCTTTAGGTTTCCAAGGTCAGCTCAGCAGGTTAGCAGCGCTCACACATGGCAGAAAAAGAGCTAATAAGCTCTCCAGAGAGCAGAGCTGACTCTGTGCAGTTCACTTGGATATCAACACCCTGCAATGAGGGCCAGAGAGCATAAACTCAGCACAGGCAGGGTGGCTCAGGCAGCACCATCCTGCCCGCGGGGCTCTCCAGCCGAGCACGGCATCAGGAAGGGGTGCAGCACCCACACCACAGGCTCGGGCACACCTGGGCTTGCTGCAGCACCAGGGCAGAGTTCAGAGTTAAGTTGCTTCTGTCCCTAAACATCCCCCAGGCTGCTCCTTCAGAAGGGAGTAACGGGCTTCAGCAATGTCCATCTTTTGCTGAAAAAGGAAAAAAACAGCTCCTGATGGACCCAGTTTGATGAAGACCTGGTGAACTCACTGAAAGCTGGATATCTTGATCCATGCCACGTTCCCCTCTCAATGATGGACTCCTCAGCACCTGCTTCACACCACAGCCGCCCTCCACCGGCCCCTTCCATGTGCCACATTAATTCTCTAACACAGCAAACCAGAGTGTCAGTCAACTGGGTGACTTGAACAGTTCACCAAGGACGTAATTGTTCAGTCCAGGACACAAGCACAGGAAGATGGAGAACTGAGCCTTTTCCCTACTTCAACTCAGTTGCCCACGGAACCACAGGCTAAAACTTCTCCATGGCAAAATTGCTTTAAAAGCTTCCACTTCACACAGCCTGTGTTTTCAGGAAACTACTTTTTAAACCTTGATTGCGAGCCTGTTAAATTTTAGAGCTAATCCCCCAAACAGATGCAGTTCTAAGCAAGCAGAAGTAAAAGAAACCTCTTATATCTGTTTTGATATGAAAACAACAATTTCTGACCCCAGCACCACAGGTGTTCTTACACCACCAATGGGTGCATCTTGCATTCCATCAATCCCAGCAAACTGTCTTGATCCTTAGGCAGCAACTGTCTAAAGTCAATGCAAATATATGTTACCCTTTAAAATTCATGTTTTCTTTTTAGAACAGCAAGACAACATCAAAAACACAGCTGAAGTTATTTTACTCAGTATTGAGCCTGAAAGTCTGTGCCAGTATCTTTATCACAGACATGCTTTGATAGTCCTTTAAATTTTAATCTAGGGCAACATTTATATATCTTTGTACAATTAAACAGAGTTAGTGAAACACCAGTTTAAGACAGCGAAGCCCCTGTCTGAGAGGTAAATACCACAAACAGAAGGGAACTTCTCTGAGCAAGCCTGTGAGGGCACACAGCTGGGGAGAGGGGTGTGCACAGGGAAAAAGGAGGTTCTCAGTTTTTGATCACTAGTGGTGAATCCTACTGCTCACAGACTCCTCTCACTCCTCTAGCCACTGAAACCACATCACAGGTTTGGAAAACCTTCTGGAAACCACTGGAAAATCTTGCAGTAGCAACACCATGTAACAAACCACCGTCATAAGCTCTGAACTAGATGAAGATGTCCCTTCAGCTGATCTCTCAAGAGGCAGCAGCCCAACCTGTGCTGTAAGAAAGCCCTTGGTAGCTCAGGAATCCATGTGACAGGCCAGATCCAGGTAATGGCTTTACTGCCAACTAAATCACGCTGACACAGGAAGTAAGGCACATAAGAAAAAAATATTACTGACGCTTATGCAAGTCTCAAAAACACATCTTACCCCTTCACCAGCCAGATTTGATAGAACTCAAAGTAGCAAGAGATTTTTATCTAATAGTTAAAAGACTGTGTACAGCATAGAGAAGCCATCCCAATGCAATATTATATCTATATACTTACAGGAGGGACTTGTGTCTCTGTTCTAGTCATACTCTCTACCCAGGCAAGAGATGTGTCCTGGTCATAGTCAGTATAAAAGCAGAAAGTCTCTAAGTTGTAGCCAAACCTGCCCCAGCCATGAGGGAGAGAGACAGGCAGGACCCTGTGATCTAACTGACCTTGTACCACAAAAAAGTTGTGCATCAGTGGATGGGGATGGTTCTCACACCTGCATCCCAGTTATACTGACGATGGCACAGGGTAGGACACAGAGACCATCTGTCCAGTGTAAAAAAGGAAAAGATATTTGGATTCTTAGTTTATGCTACACCTGGTAATAAAAAAACCCAATATCCTTCAAAGTGCAGGATATTCTGAGTTTTACCTATCCCATCCCTGTTCCTGTTCCCCACTGCAGCAGGTAAAATGTAACAGTCCCAGACTCCAGAGGCTGCCCCTGTCCCTGCAGAGCTTAAGGGAATGCTGCAGCACAGTGAGCTCCCAGCTGACCATGTGCTTGCTGGTAGGGCCTGCCAAGCAAGTTCTTTTTGTTGTCATATTTACTGGTCTCAATATATCTGATGACATAATTCCATCCTAAGTCGTCTCACCAGGGCAGCTGTCCAAGTGCCATCAATGCATTACTTACTGTTAAAAAACTCCTCGTAGTCAGTTTTCTCCACGCAGCACGTGTACATGCGCAGCGCCGCCACCTTGATCTTCTGCAGCAGAAGGAAAGTGACACTTGGAGTATTCATTCATTC
>JAWWEU010000053.1:1370436-1384018 GCA_035583155.1 Acropternis orthonyx | reverse complement strand
CACGTGTACATGCGCAGCGCCGCCACCTTGATCTTCTGCAGCAGAAGGAAAGTGACACTTGGAGTATTCATTCATTCATTCATTCATTCCTTCCTTCGTGAGAGCTACTGAACACTGCTGGGTTTGGAAAATGCACTGCCATTTGCTGAACACACTGCTTTTGATAATCACAGTCACTTGTGATTTTCAGGAGCATGTTAAACTGTTGTATCTGCCACTAATGGCAGAAGTATAATTAATGTTTCCTTGAGGGGAAAAAAGCTAGTAAATGGTTTCTTGAATATTCTTCCAAATCTAGTTTGATACAATACTTGATATAATAACAGAAAAATAAATCAGGTGGCTTTCCTTACAGAGACTCCAAAAATAATTCACAATTTCTGGTTTCCTCCAATAACTCTAACTGATGTACACCACTGAGAGTGTTTTGTATAATTTAAGTTTTAAATATTAAAGAGGTCACATATCAGACATGACTTAAAAACAGCTTTTATTCCCTAGAAAAATGAAACTTGACTGACTAAGCTTCTCAAGTGAGAGAGGAATTCCAAACAACGAATGACATGAGGTATTGCCAGATGCTTTGGAACTTCTCATTTTTTTTCTGGCCTGCCACTGCACCCAAAACACATCCAGTGCATCACCTAGAACACAGACACATGTGCTGAAACTTTAAAGATCACAACTAATAACAAAGATCTTTAAAAGCTGTCAGCCATTCCTGTTTGCTAACATCAAGGGAAGAAAAGTTAAAAAAAAAAAAGAAAACTTCACAGAGTCCACTCCCCTTCCTAAGGCAGGAAGTGGTGTTTGGTTTGAGTTGCATTGGTTTGGCTTATTTCTTTTTTATTTTTAGTGACACGTGCTAGAGGTCCTCTCAGTGCTCACTGTATTACAGAGATGAGTGCCCTGCCTGTTAAAGGGCAGTTCAAATCACCAAGTAATTATTTGTGCCTCCTCCAGCCAAAAGGAAAATAAAGAAGTTGCAACTGATTGCTGAGGAAACACAGGAACCCATTATTTTTCTTATCCAGTAACCTCAGGCTTCTGTCAAAAATCAAACTTACTTCTAAACTTCTTGAAGTAAAATAATTTACACTGCTTACAGGAGTTCTGAAGGTTTCCCTTTAAAAGGAAACACTGCCTGCCCTGGGAGCAGAGATGTCCCTGGTGAGAGCCACTGCCCCAGAGCAGGCATTACTAGACATTAAAAACATATTGCAAAGAACAGTCCCCACAATCCAGCTCTTAAATAAGGCAGGTAACAAAGGAGAAACTGATGAAATTTAATCATGGAAGTTTTAGGGTGTAGAAGAGGTGTGGGGGAAGGGAGAGGAAAACAGAAAAAAGCAGAGAAATATGAATAAACTTCCCAAAGATCTCCTAGAGAGCACTGGCAAGGCCAAAAATGAACTCAGGTCTCTTGGGCCCTAACCACAAAATAACTCTCTCCCAACCCAAGTTCCCCAGCCAAAAGCAGGCAGTAAAGAGCAGCAATTAAGGAGAACTCAGAATCAACACTTAGAGCTAATAAGCATCTTTATTACAACAATATGTACACAAGCACATGGGAGAGAAACTACACTCTCCTGAGGTTTAGCATCACCTGATTAAAGCAAGTAATTTTAACGAAAATACCTAAGCCTCTTAGGGGTCAGTTATCTGCACTTCACGCTTTCTGAGGAGTGAGATGCAATCAGCAACAGTTTCAGACCAGTCTCGGAGGAGGTGCACACTGCCTCGCAGATATTCAAAGCACCTTAACATTTTTTTTTTTATTTTTTATTCAAAGAACTGGTTTTCATTCCAATACAACGGGGCTCAGCCCTTCCTGCAAGCTGCCTTTTCCTCTCACTCTTCTGTACTCTCTCTTAGTTCAGAGAAAAGAAATTACCCATGTCTCTTACAGGACTGCTCTTATTTAGTCAGTGTTAACAACTGTTTTATTAAAGGCCTATTTAAAAAGAAAAAGATAAAGAGAAGGACCTATTTGTGACTCTGCCTTAGCTACCACTGAACAGTGCAACACACCATATCTTACTACTGACTGCCTGGGAGACCCTCCTGCACAGAAATACAGGACCCTAGAAGAGGTTCAGACAAGGGCAACAAAAAACAAAACATGAAAGAGCCTCAATAAAAGAAACAAGTTAGACTCAGCCTTCTCACTTCAGAGAAAGACTAAGGTATTATATAATATATACAGGTCTACAAAATTATCAGTGGAAGGCAGAATGTGAATAAAAACTCTGAGGAAAGAATAATCACCTTTTTTTTTTTTTTAACTACAAAATTAAAAGGCACCAACTAAAAGCAATTGTACTTCTTCCCCCAGTGGTGCCTCAGGCTATGATACTTAATGCTATGGATGCTACAAATAAAGAGTTCCAAGTGCAACTGGACAAATTTACAGAAGACAAATCCATCAATAAATACTACACAGAAATGTCTGTTTTCATTTAGGAAGTGCTGGAACAGACAAGTGGTGGAGGCTGGAGGAGCACATGAGACAAGTATCCCAATGTGCTTTACCTGTAATTGAAGTCTCCCTAGGTAACTGCAAGTGGTCATTATTAGGGACAAGATGATGGACTATGTGGGTGCTTGCCTTGCATAGCAAGGCTGTTACTGCGGCTTCTGGTGCACAAGTCAAGTGAAAGAATCAGATATCTGAAGAAATGCAGGAAGGCTTTAGACCATACAAATCAAATTAGTATGTGTGTCAATGATGGCAATGCACAGATCAAGGGAGGTTCAAGCTATGGATTATTATTCCTTACATCAGAAAACAGGTATTTACATAGGTAATAATTAAAAATTTTCCATTAAGTACTGTTCCTATCGCAAGAAAAAAAAAAGTGGGGTTTTTTGGTCTGCTTTTTAGACCTATCAAATAACCAAAGGAATTATTAAATGACTGCTTTACCCATCTGCTGTACTTGAGTGGTCCTGTGAACCCCATTGCTTCTATTATCCTTGTGAAAGCACCCACTTTCTCTTCAGATGGCTGCAAGGAATCTTTTGCAGAAAGATGCTGTAAAATTGAAATAGCACATATTTCAGTCTCAGCAATTAAATCTGGCAATTCATTTTAGTTAGAAAAGCTACAAATTTAATGGAAAATTTTAGGTTTTTTTGTCTACTCGCTTCATTCAACAAAACAAACACATATTTAGGTCTTCTTTGAAAATATTATCCTGGTTTTCCCATGTGACATTCTTCTGTTTATGAATGCAAACACTGCATGACATTGCGATAAAAACATCCCACTGGAAGCTCGGATTCAAACAGTTTGGAGGGAAATCTGTTTTCCAAAATACGGCTCCCATCCTAGACTCCCATATCCTTCCTAGGTCTGTGGCTTTGTTTGGGTTTAAGTTTTTCGCAGATAAAACAAGCAAACAAATAACAGAAACAGAGTAAATAAAGCTAACCTTTCACATTCCCTCTCTTCTTCTCACAAATAAATCATATCCTAGAGTAATTATACATTATAGAAACCAATCAGCTCCATTTTAAAACCAAGGAAGCTGCATGAACCCTGACTTGTTATTCCCCTTACACTCAATCTATGTGGTACTTGCAAAAAACCTAGATCAGAAAACCATTTAGTGCCCAGTGATTTGCAGTGTCTGCAAACTTGAAGACAAATGTTCTCTTCCAGAACAACCACATGCCTTAAACACCACTGGGCTGATGTTGTGGCTTAACCCAAGGGGGCAGCTGCGGATAGGGAAGAGAATGGGAGGGTAAAAGTGAGAAAACTCCTGAGTTGAGATTAAGGCAGTTTAATTAGGAAATCAAAAACTCTACACACAAGCAAAGCAGAACAAGGAATTGATTTCCCCTTTCCGTGGGCAGGCAGGTTCAGCCATGCCAGGACAGAAGGGCTCCAACATGGTAATGGTGACTTGGGAAGGCAAACCCTTACTCCAAACATCTCCCCTTCCTCCTTCTTCCCACAGCTTTGTCTGTGAGAATGATGCCATATAGTCTGGAATGCCCCTGGGATCAGTTTGGATCAGTGTCCCCCCAACTCCTCGTGCACCCCCAGCTACTCCCTTGGTGGGGTGAGGAGCAGAAAAGGCCTTGACTCTGTGCCAGTTCTGCTCAACAGGAACTAAAACATCCCTGTGTTATCAGGAGTGTTTCCAGCACAAATCCAAACCCCAGCCCGTACAAGCTACTGGGAAGAAAATTAACTCTACCCCAACCCAAATCAGCACAACCGGTAAGCAAACTTCATGGCATTCTGCCTCTGAGCATCCTGGCAGCAGCAATCAGCCATCAGGAATTACCACTGGTACTCCAGCAAATAATTAACTCTGCAGTATAGGCCTTTTGCTATCAACAAATTACTCTACTTTTAATCCGCCTGTTGCACATGAATTCTCCTACTTGAGGAAATACAGCCGAGAGCCATTACAATCTGAGAAAGACCCCTGACCAAAGAAATGTTAAACTGCCTCAAGCAGCTGTCATTTTACTCTAAATATTTCCTCCTAATACATCAACATAGTAAGAAAAGGATTTTTTTAGCAGGGAAGCAGTTTAGCAACACCAAGGCTGCCATACATGGCCAGAACAATGAGACCAGGATGCCAACTCCAGCAAGGACCAGGAGCAGATCCTTGGAGAAGACAGGAAAGCACAGAACCACAGCACACACATCTCCAGCTTCCTGGGGTGTACCTGTCCAGACCTTGACAGACATTCCTGCTCTGTACGTATCCAGTCACTTTTGGCAGCTCCAACTGGATGCATCTTCAGTACCCCAGTGTTTGAAACCGTGTAACCTCCATACCACAAAGTTGTGGTTCACTGAGTTTCATGGTTTAACAATGTTAAAAAAAAAAAAAAAATCCCTTGTGCCTTTTTTAAATCCAACCTTGTCATTTGGGCTAATGACCTTTAGAGGTTCCTTCCAACCCAAACTATTCTATGACTGATTTCACTGGATTCTCCCAATTTCCCTGTAAGAACCTTCAAACAACTGTTTCCCATTCCACTTCTCAGTCTTTTTACTGTTACAGGCCAGTATCATACATATGCCCAGTCCTCTAGTTTAGAAGGGTCCTAAAATTGCCTATTCTCATTCAGAAAGCTTTTCCCATTTCTCAGCATTCTCTATAGCCTTCCTAGCACTAGTATAGTGATTTTTGGAATGGCATGAATGATACATAAATGCATATTAAAATACAGACCCTATCCTGCACAAGTTGCTACACTTAATTAAAAACCAACTATAAAGGTGACAAACACTGTAGCTTTGAGACATAATCCACCCCTGAGTATATCTATACACAGGTCTGAGCATTTGGGATAAAACACTTTGCACTTGTGTACTGTCCATTGGTGGCTGTTACTGGCTCGAACCCTGCTGTGCCCAGTACCCAGGCAAACAGGGAGAAACATACTCAGCACCATTTTGGCATCTGTCAGTGACCCAGTCAGACACTGCCACACTGCCCAGGACCTCTTGTGATACTCAGACCCTTCTTTGATTGTTAAAACTGTTCACCATGTCCCCTTTCACCATCCAGAACAAAAACAGCTGCAAAGGCACGTCCCACCCTCTGCCACATGTGACGGACCCAGTGAGTCTACTGCCATGTATGTGAATATTTAAACTAACTTTTAGTACCTCCTCAAGAATATCCCATGCAACACTCTCCTCTATGCTACAAATGACTCCTAACCTTCCAAAGTAACTCCATAAATCCTCTCCAGTCAGCCAATGATAGGAATTGCTCAATGCAGAACCAATGTCCAATAACTACTGCCACACCAAAGTCACTAAATCAACCTTCATCTCCTCCACAGGAATTACAATCACACTGAACCTCTACAACTTCACCACAGGCCTCTTATATACAAGTACATTATGAAGTTTCTCTCAGTGCAGAGGAAGTTAAAACCAAAATTACATCAATTCAACTGCTGTTAGTTTGTCACTAAAACAATGACTGGCCCCTAAGCAGGTTTTTTTAACCAATGCCATGATTCCTGCTTCATTCCTCTGCAAGTTGGCCTGAACTAGCTCAGGAGACAGAGAGGGGATTTAAGCAGGGAGTGCTTGGTTCAGCTGATGGACAGAGGTCTGCAGCTCATCCTGCCAGTGCCAGGACTGCAGCCAAGTGCAACTCAACAGTCCTATAATGTCTATAAAACCAGAACTAGGAATCATGGGGATGAAGTGTGGGAAGCAAGTGAACGGTTCTCTGGTGCTCAGCTGCCAGCTGGGCTTAAACCATGACACAGAGAGAAAACTTCAAAAATATGTTTTATAACCCGCTCAAAACAAGCCCATAAAGACACTGCAAGGGATGTAAGCCCACCTGAGGCTGCCTTTCCTGCTCAATGCGGTGCTTAAAGGAACTAATTCTGACACCAAACATAAATTGAAACATCTTGGGCTCACTATTAATTCCAAACCACTTTCCCACCAGGAGTGCATGGTCAAGTTCACATTTCAAAGATGAGTAAATACTTTTCTGTTCTAAATAATGCAGGCCAAAAACCCATCCCAAATCAACACTGTTTTAAACTGCTTCCTCTTCTGGTCATAAATCCTGCCTGGCTTCTTACACTAAGGTTATTTTAACCAGGAAGTTTCCCAATTCATCTTTCAACCCTTGTACACCTTCCTTAGCCCTTTCCAATACATCAAAAGCAAGTCCTGAGTCCTGCCTTGAAGTTTTTCATGCCACTCCTGGTTTGTTGGATCTGCTATCTTGTCAAGCACTGCTCTCCCAGACCTGCTCTACAAATGCTGCTTGTGCAGGTATCAGAGAGCAGTGCAGGCAGGAGCATGGACTAGGGGGATGCAGCATGTCTGGGAGTCTGGATTACATCTTTAGCTCTGGTCATGGTAAGCTGTGAAACCCCTTTTTACATGCTTCAATCTCCCTGTCTGCAAAATGTCTGGTTTATCTCACTAGCTGAAAAACACTGAAAAATTGACTAAAAACCAGAAAACCTCTAGATAAGAACGAAATGCAAAGAGCAGCCAGGGGTTCTTTCCTTGCACGTCTCCTTGTTTTCCTTCATTTTTTCTATCCATGTCAAAATAACCAATTTAAAATCTTTCTTAGTACGTACCTCTAACTCCACACCAGCAAAATACACTCTATACAACAAAGTACACAAGAAAAAGTACACTCTGTACTATTAGGTAGATAGCAAACAGTGAAAGATTGCTGCTATCATGGAAGGTTTACCCATCAATCCCTAACTTTCTTCTTCCTTCTGTCCTCTCATTTCTCATACAAGCACTCCATTTTGCCATTGTATTCACACTGGGTTAACAAGAGCCAAATCAGGGTATTTATTAGTTGAGGGATTCTGACACCCTTAATTTATGTGGTAAACTAATCTTTTGGAGCTGATTTATGCTACAGAAAACTTCTACTCCAAGACTAAATACAATAAATATATGAGACACATAGACCACAGATTAACAACATAGTACAAGGGAACAGTAAGTAAATTGTTACACAAGAATCAGCTGTTATTAGGAGATTGCATGATAGTTTTCAGTGTTTAGCAGTTTAGCAAAACTGTCATCACATGTTATTCTCAAGCTAAAGAATCAGGGAACATCCTGTCATTTCTAAGATGTATGGATGGAACATCTGCCCTCCACACCAATAACTACTCCCCTTGACTTAAGTTTCTTTCCTCACTGGAAGGAAGCCCTCAGGATTATCCCTGATAACCCAACTGTAACTGCATCCTCCTATGCCAGCTCTTCATTTTCTCAATTCCTTCAATTTCTTCATTCCTTCTCAGATTACTGGACTCATTGTCCACACCATCCTAAAACACTGTAGAGAAAGACTGAGTCCTCTCCTACCTGTCCTGAGAAGTGCTTTGCCTCCTGTCTCTGTGCCATCCCTAGCACATGTACCCTCCAACAATAAAAACACCCAACTCTTCTCACCTTATTTGTATTGTAAAAGGATCTGTTTTGCTGTGTGGTGGCTCCATTGGCTTGAATCAATCCTCCACAGAATTTGGACAGCCGGAAGGGGCTAGCCTTGTGTCTCTAGTAAAAAGAATAAAAGAAAAGAAAAAAATTAAGACACCATTGACTTAATTTTACATCAATTATCCTTAGTTTGCTTCCAAGACAATTAGTTTTAGCTAATCCTGAAAAACTTTATATCACAAAACCCATAAATTGATTATTATAACCATTACAAACAAACTAGCTTGATGATGCTTGATGCTCCACACCACACATTTTCCAGTGTTCCACAGATGTACTAAGGGGATGAACTGGCAGAACACTCCACTTAAAAATCACAGGCTGTCTGCTTTGACTTTCTCACACTACTTCAAGTTATGGCTTTGTCTTTTAAAAAAGCATAATTGTTTTTCCTGATCTGGCAGACAAACAGACTTTATGCTATTTTTATCTACAACTTTATAGTCCATTTAATTGTCTTTGTAGACAGGACTTGAGGAAACACAAATTACAGGGTAAAAGCTACGACTACAACCACTGTAACTTCACAGCACATGACTTGTATTACAGAGCTACTGCACAACAAAGAAAACTCTCAAGCAGGAGCGAGTGGGCCCCCCAGGAAAGAAGTTGCACCCTGAACAGAACAACCCAACCCTCACAACCTCCCGGCATGCTCATCTTAGCAGTACCTTATTTATAAACTAAATCAAAGTAAATATGCCATTCAGAGCAGTCATCCCCAGACAGGTACTGAATGTACTGGTGGCTCAGAGTGAGCCCAACTTCATCAATAAATTCACAACTGCTCATTTCCCTCTCTACTCCAAACATCATACGCTACTTGGTATGGACTGTGCTTTAATAGCAGGGTTGTGTCATAAAAACACCAACAATTTTTCCAGAACTGGAAGGTCTCATCTGAAGAAAGACACTCAAGCCAAAGAGCTTACAGGGAAATTTCTAATTCTGAACATCATGACACAAGCCGTGATATACAGGAGGACGAAGAGGAGGCTTAACTCGTGTTTCGTTGAATGCAGGAATGAAACACCATGAGACAGACTCTAATTCTGTTCTGAGAGCTGATATCTATTCCCATTTTCTACAGGTTTTTCACGCCTTTATCATTAACTGCTACTACATGATGCTCCAGTTGATTTACTTTGGACAGACACACCCTGGCACTGTGCCTGCTGTCACACAACTGGAAGCCAAATTGCAAAGCTTCCACTGCAACAACACTACATCTTGTGCTGAGCAAGGTAAACATCCATCAGTACTAGGAAGTCCAAGGCCACAGTACAGTGGAGACATTCTATAACATGAAGTGTTCTGTAAAATAAGGTGCTGGAAATTACATGCAATTGTAATGGGCTTGTAATTAATAGCTCCTGTGGAAAAGTGACACCTACATTTGGACTTCTGCACTTAACCTTCTCATGGCAGATCATTTGGATCTATTAAAAGACACAGCTGGAATGAAGACGTGTAACAAAGTGTGGGAACTCGCTCTTTTTGCAGCAGAGACTTCCAGAGTTGTCTTGATATTACAGCAATACAGCGAAGACATCACTTTTGGAAGAGTCTTTATTAAAAAACCCTGATTTTTTCTTAGTAATTTAAGCTCATTCCATTCTTTTTAAACCCTTTGACATGCTCCAATATCCTACCTGGAAAATACTGCAGAGCATCCGTCTACACTGGCCCGGGACTGCAGCGGTCTGGAGCAATCCACTGCATCCTGCTATCCATTGAGTTACTCCAGTCTGGCAGCTCTGCAACAGGGACAGGAGGAATGAAGAAAAGGACCCAAATATGCAGAAACAGTTTTAAACCTGCTTCCACAGGTTTTATTCATTCATACAACAAGAACATGGAGCTGAGTCAGGCGGGGGTCAGGTTGGATCTCAGGAAAAGGCCCTTCCCCCAGAGGGTGGTGGGCACTGAGCAGGCTCCCCAGGGCAGTGGGCACGGCCCCGAGGCTGCCAGAGCTCCAGGAGGGTTTGGACAATGGGACAGGGTGGGATTGTTGTGCAGGGCCAGGAGCTGGACTGGATGATCCTGGTGGGTCCCTTCCAACTCAGGATATTCTAACAATCCTCAGATTCAACTCCCAACTTGCGCTTGACAGGAGTATAAATTTTGATTATAAAAATATTTTGCCTTCCAGTACAAGTATCTAACCCAAGTTTGATGGCAGAAACAGATGAGTGTAAGGAAATGGTGGGCTGCCTACATTGCAAAACCACACCACAATTTTTCTGTCTGTATGATAAATGCAAATCCTTAAGAAGCATTCTTCAATTGACAGAGTGAGCTCCAAAAAGCCCTCATCCAACTCGCAGCTCTTAGGCATCTTTGCCTTACTTTACTCAGGCACGGCTACGAATTTTAGTATTTCAAACCCACATATTGTCCCAATAAATTTCAGTGAAGATAATTATTTTCTCTTATGAAAATGCCAGTAATATGGAAAAGAGATGGAGTTTTCTTTGCCTACGCTTTCTTTGCTTCTTTCACTTTCTGCAATATTCAAGTCAGTACAGAATTTACCTCCTTCATACATGTACTACATTAATACTGGAAACAATGTATGTATTATTAGAATGGATATGCCTTTTTCTAATAAGAATAGTTTCATTTTCAAATGGCCACAAAGATGATTAGGAGACTGAAGCATCCAACATGAAGAGAAGATTAGCTTCGAGACAAGAAAACTTTAGGGAAATCTTATCCATTTGTATCAGTACCTGGTGGTGTGGTCAGTCAGAGTCTCCTCAGTGGTTCCCCGTGAAAGGACAACCATGAGACCAGCAGATCCGCCCAGAGGTTTGGAGGAACAGACCCAAAACCACCTGAGTTCCCGTTCCCTGCACTGTCACCGCTGTCCCTCAGGTGCAGCGATCACCTCACAGGCTGTCCCTCAACACCCCACAGAGCTGCACTTCGAATCCATACAGGCAACTGGTGCGGGTTTTTAAAAACCACGAGGGGAGAGGTGCTCTACCATAAGAAATGTGATTCGTGTTCACTGCCTGCCCACTTCTACTGGAGAAAGATGACTCAGTTTCTGCTCTTTCAATATAACATCAATGCCCAGCAAGCGAAATTACAAAAATGATACATTTCTATCAAAAAACCATTTAATTTGAGTACCACAAAGTACTTCTCGAGGTAACCCAGTGCTCTGACATAAACAGTTTAGTGAATGCCTCAGTGAGAAAGAAATCACCAATTTTTATAAACAATTATTACAAGATTCCAAGGATCCAAAAGAACTTTTCTGAGGCTTTTTCTTTGTAAAAGTAAGGAAAACATGTCCAGGTTGAAATATGGCTTAGAGCTTGAACATACTGGAGTTTATTGCTGTTGAAAAGCACAACTGCAACAAAACTGGACAGAGACATATGAAAACATCAAATAAGCATACACACACTTAAAAGCTGAGATGTGATAAACAATCTAGTAATAAAGAAAACAGACACCAGCAGAAAGCAGGGAACACCAGAAGCTAAGGACTTTTCTCTAAGCCAGCATCACTGTTTGCAGAACACAACCCTCTTTTCAAATTACAAGTGATACTTTTGCTTGGCTGAGAGAAAAAGTACCAAGCCTAAACTGAACAGGATTACTCAGGAACAGTCTGCAGACAGCTGCCAGGTCATGATAGAGATGGAAGACTATCACTGTGGTTTTCTAAATCCTCTTAGCAACCATTAGAAAAGTCTTAGGTAGCAGACAAGCTATTTATCAAGATCTCTTGGGTAAAACCCAGTTTTATCCTAATAGCACTATGAACAAGCAGAGCTGAAATGTCTGGACAATCATCAGGACTCTATCACACACCAGGAGCTCCAAAGAAGGCCTGAAGGCAGACAACAGAAATAAATTTCCTTATTTCCAGTAGAAAGAAGAGACACGGAAAGTTTGAAGGTTTACTTTCATACAAGTAAGCAACCACTAAATTCTAATGCAGCAACAGGTGCTGAGAAATGCCAGGCATGAGCAGTGCTTGAGCTGATGCACGGCGCATTTCAGATCACAAAATGACAACTACATCTCCTCCCCTTGAAAGAGAAATGTGTCTGCTCAGGCTGAAAAATTGAATCAGCTTACTTTGCCACAAGAATGCCAACAGCAGCTGGGTGAGGAGCTGCCCAGGGATGGGTAAGCCCAGGAGGCAAGTCCTTCCCCTTCAGAAGC
The DNA here is from genome assembly GCA_035583155.1 of Acropternis orthonyx. Taxonomy (NCBI): domain Eukaryota; kingdom Metazoa; phylum Chordata; class Aves; order Passeriformes; family Rhinocryptidae; genus Acropternis; species Acropternis orthonyx. The sequence goes on along the minus strand of JAWWEU010000053.1, from coordinate 1,371,843 downwards.
AGATTTTCAGTGCAAACCCTGCCCTCGGGGAGCGGCTCCAGTGACAGCTGAACCCATCTGGTGCCTTGCTGCTTCCCCACTGATCTCCCTGCTCCCCTCCTGCCTGTTTCCCCCTCCATGTCTGCTGGCCATTGCTTCTTTAATGCTTAAAAACTCCACAAAACTATTTTTATGTTGCCACTGTTCTGTTGCTCCAGAATTTAGATCATAGGGACCAGAAAAATGCTGGAGGAGGCAATTGCAGGCAACAGAGCAAGGACAGGAGCATGGAGAAAGGGCAGGAACGGGAGGAGGAAGCAGGAATTCAAGTTCACTCCACTTCAGCTGCTCTCGGGCAGGTTTGTGCTTGGCTGCTTTCACCTTGAGAATACAAAGGACAGCGCTCACCGTGCTGGTGAAAACCACACCCTGAGCCATCGGCCCCCAGAACTTGGTGGATTAATCTCACAAGTGGATATTGCCCTCTGGTCAAAGGCCTTTCCTGTGCCTGGGAAATCTGTCCCCACATGGCAGTGCTGGCCATCCCTGTATTTGTGTGGTGGCATAAGATCAGAGCCAGGTACAAAATTCCCTTTTCTAGACTATACGCCAAAAAGAAGAACTCTGCTGCAGAGACTTTAAAAGCCAATAGAAAGAAAAATGCACATAAATGCATAGGAAAGAAAAAGAGAATGGAGTGATTAGAAATCCACTCATTCACAGAAACCCAAACTCTTCTAATTTCAATCACTAGGGTTGGAAAAGCCCTCTAAGATCGTTGAGTCCAACCATTAACCCAGCAGAGCCGGGTCTGCCACGAACCCATGTCCACATGTGCCACATCTGTCTGGCTTTTGAACGCTTCCAGGGGTGGTGACTCCACCCCTGCCCTGGGCGGCCGTGCCAGCGCCTGAGCAGTAACACAGGAACGGGAATCTACACTATCCTCGGTATCAAACACCTCTGAAAAGAGAAGGGAAACTCGATCAAGGGCAATACCTCCCGCACACGGAACACGCCAAGCCCGGAGGAGCCCTGCACTGACAGACACCTGTCTCCAGACCCAACCAGGAGCCCAAACCTTCACACAACAGAACCACGGAATGAATTAGGTTGGAAAAGACCTCTGAGGTGATGGAGTCCAACCTATGACCCAACATCATCATGTGAACTAGGCCATGGCACTGAGTGTCATGTCCAGTCTTTCCTTAAACACCTCCAGGGACAGTGACTCCACCACCCCCCGGGGTAGCCCACTTCAATGTCTAATCACACTTTCTGTGAAGAAATTCCTGCTGATGGCCCACCTGCCCCTGCCCTGGCCCAGCCTGAGGCCGTTCCCTCCCCTCCCGTCCCTGTTCCCTGGGAGCAGAGCCCGACCCCCCCCCCCGGCTCCCCCCTCCTGTCAGGGAGTTGCAGAGCCAGAAG
>JAWWEU010000053.1:1311369-1359237 GCA_035583155.1 Acropternis orthonyx | reverse complement strand
GGAGGGTTTGGATGATGCTCTGGGGCACAGGGTGTGACTCTTGGGGATGGGCCTGTGCAGGGCTGAGGGTTGGACTCAATCATCCTTGGGCGTCCCTTCCAGCTCAGCATGTTCTGTGCCTCTGTGATTCTGTGAAATGTGGAAGCATTTAGTACAAGTCCTTCCTCGAGGTCAGATCAGCTAGTCCCCAAAGGGCGGGCAGGGATAAGTGTCTGTCTCAGCCATCCTTTGCAGGCTGTCCAGCTTCATATTGTAGGGTGCAGGCAGGAATGTGACTTTTCCAGTAGCAGTGGGAAACACGAGGAGTTCCCCCTCTTGGTGCCTCCAGCCAGGTGGAAGTATAGCAGGGAGAAGGAACCGGGCCCAGCTCTCATCACCTTGGCAATTAAAAAAGCCCAGCAAAACCAGGGGCTATTGTGTTTTAACAGGAACCTCCCCTCTCCTTTTTTCCCCTAGACAGTAAGACCCTCTCATGCCTGCAGCTGAATCTCAGGAGGACAGAGGGACAAACTGCTGGTCCCTGTCCCCAGCGAGGGGGCTCGCATGGGGTACTGTGCCTGGTGTCACTCACCAGCTCCTGCCTGGCACAGAGGCTTCACTTCACTCTCCCAGGGCCTGGCTCTTCCCTCTCACTGTTGGGGAAGCTGCTCATTTTAGTGCTCTGAATCAGCTGCTGAAGCCAAAGGCTATTGTGAAAAGCATCAAAATGCCAAAATTAAGCATTTTGTAAAGTTCAGAGCTACATGATCAGTTTTTTAACCCCAGACTACTTATGGCTTGGAGAAAACAGACTGCTTGTGCCTATGGCCCAGCAGTGACATTTGTGATCCATCTGGAAGCCTTGTAAATGAGAGTCCCTCGGCATCCAGACTCAGGTTTTCCCAGCTCTGTTGCTCTGGACTTCCCACAACAGCACACAGGGCCATGGTCTGTGCTGTGCTGAAGCTACTGCTGTTTCTGGCTGTTCAATGCCACTGTAAGAAGTGGTTTGACTGTGCTGAGCTTCAAAACATTGTACGAGCAAAGGTGTGTTGGACAGGAGCAGGGCAGGGACCATCCCCTGTGCTGGCACTGCTGAGGTACCTGAATCCTGGGGGCACTTCTGGGCCCCTCATGACAAGAAAGACACTGAGGGGCTGGAGTGTGTGCAGGGAAGGGAAGGGAGCTGGGGAAGGGGCTGGAGCAGCAGGAGCGGCTGAGGGAGCTGGGGGGGCTCAGCCTGGAGAAAAGGAGGCTCATGGGGGACCTTCTGGCTCTCTACATCTCCCTGACAGGAGGGGATTGGGCTCTGCTTCCAGGGAACAAGTGACAAGGATGAGCGGAAACACCCCCAAGCTGTACTGGGGAGGCTTAGTTTGGGTATCAGGGAGAATTTCTTCCCTGAAAGGGTGGTCAGGCACTGGCACAGCCTGCCCAGGCCAGCAGTGAAGTCACCATCCCTGGGGGTGTTCGAAAAATGTGTGGATGTGGCATTTGGAGACATGGTTTAGTGGTGAACCTGGCAGTGCTGGACTCAATGATCTTGGAGGTATTTCCCAGCCTTAACAATTCTGTGATTCCATAATTCAGCAGTCTGCTCTTGCTCTAAGCCTTTGCCAGTCTCTGGGCCAGAAGTCTGAGTAAAGCCCTGAAAGCCACTAGCACGAGAAGGACAGACAAGGGGAAAGAAAGAATTACTTGCACCAAGCCCTGAGAAAAAGTTGGGTTTTTTTTCCTGGTAGGCCCGTAGACAGAATCACAGAATCATTTCAATTGGAAAAGACCTCTGAGATCATCGAGTGCACCCTGTGCCCAATGCCCACCTTGTCACCCAACCCAGAGCACTGAGTGCCACATCCAGTGTTCCTTGGACACCTCCAGAGGTGGGGACTCCACCCCCTCTCTGAGCAGCCCCCTTCCAAAGCCTGACAACCCTTTCCACTAAGAAATTCCTCCTGATGTCCAACCTGAACCTCCCCTGGCACAGCTCCAGTCTATGCCCTCTCATCCTGGGCCGTGTCTGCTCCCCCCAGCAGCACTGCCACCCACCCCCCTCTGTTCCATGTGGGTGTACATCCCCCCTCAGGTGCTCCTGCATTTGGTCCATCTTATTATTCACTCTTTCACGCAGTCTCAGCCCCTGCTGCCCCCCACTGCTGTGGGGCTGCCTGCCTGCCTGCCTCACCCCGAGAGCTGCTTGTCCCCAGGCTGTGTCTCCCCAGCCACATTCCCTCCTCCTGCTGCCTGTGCTTCTCCCCATGCTGCCCTCAGCCCTTTCTCCTCCCTGCTGGGTTCCTGTAACCTGATCACCAACCCTAGGACTTAATGACTTCTTTGCCATCTGAAGTTTATGAGTCTTATTGCACCTTTGCAGAAAAGAGAGCTCTGGGGAAGATATCCATCCCCTTCTCTCAGTATGGGGAGGACCCAGGTTGTGTTTCTCTTTCAAAATTTCTGGAGAAAGATTAGTGTTTTGAAAGCATTTGCATGAACAAACTGAAAAGTGTCTGGTTTTATCAATTAAAGGTTTATTTCTGACTTTATGACACAATCAAAGGTGTCATGTAAAAACAGGCAGACAGAAACGGGATGTGCAGAAGCAATACCTTCATTTAAATTCAACTTCATTAATTTGATGACATTTTTCTGGCAATATGATGGGCAGAGGCTGCTCAGCCTGGATTCCTGGATGGCAAAACATGGCTCAAGATACTATATCAAAATTGATTCCCAGAGAAAAATGTGAAAAGAGCATTTTCTGTCCCCTAGCAGAGGGTCAGCCAATTAATCACTGTTACTGTTAATGGAGTAATTTTTTCTTGACAGCTGTGCCCTTCAAAATGACATCAGGGAAAACTGAATCTATTTGCATGACTTCAGCTGGCCAAATCATTGCAGAAAGTTGAAACTAGTTCTGAAAAATAACAGTCAGGAAAACAGGGGACATCAGTGAACTCAGAATGACAGAATAAATGGGCTATTCTGAGCACTCAGCAAAGTGCATTTACTGCTCTGTATTTACTGTTTTTTCCAAAAAAAAAGGTTAAGATTATTGTTTATTAAATTTGTTGAGAAGCAATGAAATCTGAAATTTTATTTTTAAATATCATTTTACTACCCAACAGCAACAGTAAATCCATAAAATAACACGATTGACCAGGACTATGGAGTTAAAAAAAATATTGTTTGCTTTGTACATTCTTATTAGTCTTGGCTAAGATGTTATAAAAGCAGTATCTTTTAACACCTTTTATTATACAAGGGTCAAGGGGTTTTTATGTTTCTAAAAGAAAGCTTCAAATAGCCCACATAGCGGGTTCCTGCATCTTTCATATGGCTGCTGTATAAACAAGCCCATTTTACACAGGAAATGACATAACCATGTAAAAGTGTACATGGAGTTTAGGCACATATTTAAACACTAATGGGAATGCATTGTTTTCAATGGCATACTTTTATGTTTACCTATTGAGCTTAGTACCCATATTTTGGCCAAATACAACAAAAATTATCCACACATACCTGTCTTATAGTGTACTGTTTATTTGAAATTTGGACCTTCACAAAGACTCTCGTGGGACAGATAATGACCCTAGAAAGTAAATACAAATGAGGCATTCTCAGTGAGAGAGTGAAACCTGCCATCATAAAGGTGGAAAGCTGAACTTTTAACCTGTATTACTTTACAGCTCAGGTTTCTCTGCCGTTCTGCCATCCAGCTGCTCACACCAACTCCCCATGGGAAAGAAAGCTGTAACAATGATTTAGGGTGTCTATCTTTGCACGTTATATAATGACCAGGCTAAAAAAAGTAGTGCCAAAACTCCTGCAGAATCACAGAAAAGGTTGGAAAAGACCTCCAAGATCATCAGGTCTGAGTACCACCATGTCCACTAAGCCACGTCGCCAAGTGTCACATCTACTTGTGTTTTGAACACCTCCAGGGACTGTGACTCCACCACTTCCTTGACCAGTGTCAAGGTCCTCTGCTCCTCTCTGCTTTCTGTGCTGTGTGTCAGTCCCAGGCTGGGCCCTATCCCTTAACCTCTGGGTTTGGAGGTGAATTAGGGCTGAGGGAAGCCCACTCAGGTTGTGCTGTTGTGCTCGTTCATGAATCTTGGGAAATTTTGATACGTGTTTTGGTTCTCTTGCCAGAGACCTGAAACTCCAGATTTCCATGTAATGTCTTGACAAGATTGGCAATGATTTGTGAGTAGATACTGAATGAATACAGGGAATTCTGAAAAAAACCCCGACAGCTCACTGTGGCAGCATCTTTTTGTTAGGAGAATTAAAAACAACAAACTGCTCTGAAAAGAGCAGTGAAAGAGGCCACTTCCTTCAACACTGTAGATTTAAATGATCATAACCACTCAGTAAATATCTTATCATGAATTCCAGAGACAGAAGTCTGTGCCAGGTGATCCCAAAGCCTCCAACAACGTATCAATAAAGCACTTACAGGCAAGTACACATTTACACCATGGGGAAAGTCAGAATAAAATAGTGTTGAGCTGAAATTCCCAAAGTTATCAAACAATTCCATACTGCAAATGCAAAATGCTACTCTGGACATCACAGCACTGGTTTATAACTATTGGTATAAACCAAGAATACTCAATTTAAGAGTTAAAAGTGAAAAAACTACCCTATTCCTGTGCCCACCATTATAAAGTCCTCACCATGAGCTGACCCAAAGCTGAGCAGTGCCAGGACTGTCCCTTCTGGATGTCACCGCATTTGAGGTCCAGCCAAGCAACGTGGATGTCACGTTACCTCCGACCCTGAACGCTCAGGCTGAAATTGCTTCTGTTTTGGCCAAACCCATTTCTGGAGTGGTAATAATCCATCATACTTCCAGCATTTTAATGTAGTTTCAAAGTTGTTTAAACTGATATTAAAGACCTGCTAGTGGTTTGGTTTTTTGTTTTCTCTTCAACTACCACTGAGCAGAATTTGGGGGTTTGAACCATTACCAAGACTTTAGTTTTCTTTTAGTTTTTCCACAGATAATTTTTCCTGTTTGCTTTGGGATAATTGCAAATTCTTAGCATACTTTTCCATTTAGATGCTGATACATACTTGATTTAATTACCATTTACCTGAACCTTTATCTTGCTTTATTCATGCATTGAGACATTCCTACAAGGACAGGAAGGAAGAACCTCAGACAGGTTTATACCTACTGGGTTTTACCACCTTTCTATCATGACCAGCCTCACCAGGACCTTCAGGCTGGTCACCAGCTCTGCAGTGTGAGCTGAATAGGAATTTTCCTCCTCAGATTTCCAAACTGTCATGCCTTGTGTGTAATGCCAGTGCTGCCTTCCCCCAAAGCTCTTGCAGCATCTGACAAATCCAGCTGGAACTGGAGCAAAATGCAGGCAGTTCTAATCCCAGGAGTTCACTTGTCTGTTAAGGCAACTTAGATTTTCTCCAAGTGTGCTTAAATAGGCAGAATTTGCTGTTTTAAACTGACCCCTCTGAGCCATCGAGGGATGTGCCTGTGTGGTTGGTACATGGCATGGCACAGCTGTGTCTCTTACATCAGAGCAGAGATTTCCCAGGGAATGTGCAAACATCATTCCTGGAGAGCGCACGGGGAGTGCCACTCTCACATAAGGAAGAAAGGAGACAACCCTTTGCCATGGCCATCCAGTCAACCTCTCCAGGAGGCAGCTGGAGCCAGTGCAAGGGAAGGATCTTTGCAAGCTGCAAGACAGTCACCTGAAAACAGCCAAGAGCAGGAAAAGAACTGCTTGAACAGATCGGGCAGGAAAAGCCTGAGCTGCCCTCTTGGCTGTGGACTTGGCAGGGGAATGTTTGCTTTCCTACTGTAGCAATGGCAAATCATAACTAAATCAGCTTCTAGTAAAGCTTGGACTTGTTGTTCTGGAAGTCTTTTGAGACTGGCTGGTGATAAGCAGTTAGTGCAGGGGTCAGAAACTGCTGGGCCTGGCCTGAGACTCCATCAGGATGAGCAAGAGCAGGACCTGAGAAGCGCACACTGAGAGTCCAGGAGGGAGATGGAGGATCCCTGGGGACAAACCTGACACGCAAAGCAGAGCCATAAGATGCCAGGATTTCTCATGCGCATGTTACAAGAGTGCCCCTCAATCCAGGGACGTGGGGGACTCGCCCTCCTGGGCACCTCAGTATGCACCCAGGCAGTGCCAGCCCCTGCAGGCAGGAGCCACGGGGCTGAGCTGGCACAGAGACACCACAGAGACCAAACCTCCCTGTAGAGCTGTTTCTGCCTGGCCAAGCTGCAGGAGGGGTGCCCCTCTGATCCCTGCCCAGGGGATGCCCAGGCCTTGGGCAGCAGGGCCGCCTGCACAGGTATTTGAACTGGGTTAAAGACTCAGCTGCCCAGAGAGTGCAGGAGGAAGGGCAGAGCTTTCTAGCACTGCTTATGGCAGGAATTGCCTGAGCTGCAATTGAGCAGGAATTCAGGGTGGTTTGCTGCTGGGGTGAGCCGGAGCACATCCACCCTGGGGTACCAACCAGGAGGGTGTCAGGGGCCACACTCAGCTCTCTGCCACTACCCACACCAGCAATGCTGTGCAGAGCAGAGGGCAGAGCCAGGAAATCTTACAACTTAATAGTCTAAGCATTTATATGTTACACTATTGATGGACTCCTTCAGTAGTTTCTGGTGGTGCATATGACCTTTCTGATCCACCTGCAGCTGAATGCTTGGTACGTAGTTTTATGGGTGGAAACATACAGTAGCAGTCCCACAATAAGTTTATAATCCATGTCTGGAATAAAGAAGATAGGCAACCACACAGCCCTTGGAGGGAGGAATGAAAGGATACCAAGAGCTCCTTTGCAACCATCTGCATCACTCATTTTTGCCCTAGATACATCAAGTGATGGTGTTATTCCCCATCAGATCAAACCGTGCCATCCTTTCAGATCTTTCTTCCAATGTTTCCACAGTTTCTCTCTGTGGCAGCAAAATACATGGACATGTTTTGCATACGCCTGGTATTCTGCTGCACTGAAAAGTCCCTTTCACTTGTATTTATTGTACAAAAACATAAAAACAATTTCTTAATAGCATTATAATTATGCAGAGTTGGACAGCTAGACACAATGCAGCACTGTGTCAATAATTTATTACATCTTATGCCATAATTGAACACTTTTACTATGAGCATTTGAGAACAACTTGGACCTTATACAGAATAATATATCTTGCTACATAATAATGATGGAAAAGTGGATACTTAAGAAAGACATGTAGCTTGGAGGAAAACATACATGGAAGCAAATACCTTCTGCATCACCTATCTTCATGTAAAACTTAAAACTAAACCAACATATTATATTTAATGACTTCTTTTTTAATAAATGCATAGTTTCAAGAGCTAATCAGAAAGAAATCACATTACAGTGCAACTATTTACACCAAGATGGGGGCACATCAGAATGCAACCTTCTCTTCTAGACATCAGAACTCTTCTCTTATATTCATGAATGGACAAAGCACATGGGAATCAGACATAAACTCAGTCTCAAGAACAATGTTCAAAGGATCAAACGGGCCATAACCACAGCTCACTGATACCATCTTTATCCACTGCCTTGAGGCTAAAAGCAGGCTGTCTACAGGTGTGGAGGTGTCATCTTCTCTGCCATGGACTTCAGTCAGAGCCAGTCTCGTGTGGCCAGCAGAGGGCCTTATATCCAGCTGCATGACAGCATCCAAGCGCTACTGGAATATGCCCATGGAGAGACACACAGCAGCACTTGTAAACATTACTTACCCTAGAGGTAAGCAATCTAGTTAACCTTGTTTGAGAAGAGGTTATGTCCAATGTGTCGTGTTACCTTTCATAACATATTCACTGTTCTGCTACCTGCAGCCACACGACTCCACCACCATGTCCTCATACTGCTTGTAGACCACGTTGTTTGCAGAGTCAATGAACAGAATGCTGATGGGGCTCAGCCGGGTCGGGACACAGCAGGTCGGGGGGGTGGATTCCGGGTCCATGGAGTTCATTAACGTTTGGATAACTGCGTGGTTGGTGGGCTCCAGGTGGGATCGGAGCGGGAACTCACAGAGCCCTTCGCAGTGATATGCTTCATACTCCAGGGGGGCTATTATCCAGTCATCCCAGCCCATATCCTTAAAATTCACGTGAAGGGCTTTTCTGCTACACCTCGCCTTCAGATTCTTAGTGGGCCTCTTCCCTTGCCGCGTTGCCAGAGGAGCTCTTCTCTTCCGCCTCTGGTTGAACAAGTACTCATAAACAGTCTTGTCATCTTGGCCAGATCTAGCTTTGATTTCATTGAAGAATAAGTCTCTTTTTTTCGTCCTCCCAAACACCAGGAACAGAGCCTTTTCATTAACCTGTCTTCCTGTTCTATTAAATCCCACACTTCTGAGATCAACAGCTCTCCCCCTGTCAAACGTTTCCAGCTCAAAGCACAAGTTAACCAAGTTTTTAAAGTTCCTGAAAAGTTTCCAGATGTCAAACACTTCCCACTTTGGTGTATCGGTGATACTGACAGTCCGAGAGTCCAGCAGTGTTGCTGCTTGTCTGTTTGTAGAGCAACTAAATAATTTCACTTGGGAAGTTTTTCCAGAAGAATGAGACTTCCATGTATCAGAAGGCTTTTTCCTCAATATTCGAAGCTCTGCTCCCAGCAAACCATCTTTTTCTAATGCACTGATGTCAAAAATATATTTTTGTTTTCTTACAGTTGGTGCTCGCTCATCTGAAAAAAGCACACACATTTTAAAATGTATATCAAGCACAGACAAGGATCACTTATTCAGTTCCTAGAGGTTTTCCTCGAAGTTGCCTTAATTAGCCCACTGAACAAAAAGAGCAATTTTTATCTAACGGATCAGCTCTCTGTGGAGACACAGAAGAATTCAGTGACTCACCAGGGAAATGAGTTTTTGAGTTTGCCTTGGAGAAATCTCATTTCTTTCACCAGTGGGCATTTTCTACCTTCAAATCTGTGATAAGCCAATTGAAATATAGTCCTTTTTCAGGGCTGAGCGCTCACAGGACCTATTCACCACCTATCTCCTACTTAGATTACGGAAACAGAACTTCAGTGGTGGCCAGGCCTCATGCTGGCTCCAAACATGAGCAAATTTACCCTTAGATGGTACAATAGTGAATTAGTCCTTTAAAACCAGCATCCCCAGGAACTGCCAGACTCAAGGACAATTGCCTTATTAACTTAACTCCACATCATTCACAACTTTTTCAAACTGGGCAGAAAAACATTGCTCCCTTTAACCTGACCTCACGTTTGCTTGCTTCAGCTGGTGAGGAATATGGGACCATGGCTGAGCCAAGGCTTCAGTGACATGACACTAACAGTGCCTTCCAGTGGCAAGCTGAGAACCTGAATGCAGCACTTGTGAGCAGTGGATCATCCCTTCCCAGCAGCCAAGCTATTAATAATTAAATGGCAAACAAATCCAGTGCTGGTGAGTCTTCCATCCCCATTACTTCACCAGCTGTAGCCTGTGTTGCTTCCTTAAGTACGTGACAAAACTCTCACCAACGTCACTGGAAGCAACATGGGGCTCCCCAGCCAGAGGGGTGAGGTGAACATCATTCTTTGGGAGCCTGGTTATTTCTCCTGTGAAAGCAAACACTAGCCCAAATTTCCAAAACTGTTGGGAACCGCAATGTTGAGCTGCAAGTTCTGGAGTGCCAGAAGTCATTCATTACTCCTGTTAGTCTGTGCTTAGCTGTGGGTTCCTTGGTGCTACCTGAGAGCTTTGTGCTAGCACAGACACCCCCACCCTACCTGTAATGCCTCCTGGGTCTGCAGTGTGAGTCCTCACAATTCTACCTTGAACAAACCCTTTGATACTGAAACCTGGGGGGGTGTTTCACAGAATAGCCCCATTCTCAGCATATTATATGCTTTTAGACATTACACTACAATCTAACATTGGCAGTTTTCAGGAGCTGGTTCCCAGCTCACTAGAAAGAAAATAAGATAAAAATGCAGAAGGTTTTTAAACACCTAAGCATGCAAAGACTGCTTTATTTTCAACAATATGCATCTAAAATACATTCTAAGTGTTTTCTTTGGCTGCCACACAACCATCTCGTTCTGCCTCTAAGTGAAATTTCCAAGATGAGGCAGGGGGACAAAATCTGCAGCAAAGTCGTGTGATTGCATTTACATTAAAAAGAGCTATTTGACTTCACAAAACTATGATTATTTTGTAGTACTCTCTATGAGTACAAACTCACTCAGACATCTCTCTCTGTCCACACTCACTCACACATGAGCTCCTTTCTTACCTTGTCCTTTGTCTATAAAGCTGGTTATTGTATTGGCAAGTCCAGCCTCCAGTTTTACACTTCCATTAACACCTTTTCTTTCTGCATCTGAGAGAGTCCTGTACAAAGAGAGCATGTATTCATGTGGCGTTATCGGGGGATGTCGGAAAGGTTCCTTAGCTTCCCTCTGGGTTACAGGCTCTTTAGTCTTTTTGGTTTTGAAAGAATCAGTGTCAGTACTGCTTGTGCCAGTTTTTTTCAAAGCCACCTTGCTGCTAAGATTTTGAACCTTTGGAGTTACTGTCCTTACTCCAGAAGGTCTGCTGGGGAGATGTCCTACCTTTCCCTCCGTGGCTGCTGTTCTTGAGGGAACCTTCTTTGACTCATCGTTCTTGGCCAGCAGAGCTCCAGCCTGAACAGCACTGCTTTTAGTCTTAGCCTTTGAGGTCCCAGCACTATATCCATGGCTTGCAGTCCTCAGTGTACCTGCCCGTGCAGACGGACTCCTCTCCTTTCCTTCTGCTTTTAAAAAACCTAGTTTAGATCCTGGATTACCCTGGCCTGCTTCAGAATTACTCAGCGCTCCAGGAACGAGATCCAGAGACAGCCAAGTCAAATGCCAAAGCAGTAAAGTGAGAAAATGCAGGATTTTCATCCTCTGGTCTTCCTCTGAATGCCACTAAAGAAAAAATCAGAAAAGGTTCCTCCAGTTTGGCAGAAGAAAACATGAAAGAAATTCAAAACCAAAGTCAGCAAAAATGGTTTTTGTTTGAGATTAAAACATTTCAAATCTCGTTGTTCAATACTTGTATCCAGTCCCATAGTGGAAATGCTCATGTACTGAGATAGGATCTCCCCTGACTTCAGTGAGCTGCTATAAAGAACTTGTTCTTGAAAAGAGAAAGTTTACCACCTCGTTTTCTTCTGTAAAACTGACTGAAAACTTGAAGGAGTCCTGTTTAAATCCAAGGGTTTTTTTTTTTTTTTTTCCAAGAAGGAAGAATGGCGTAATGCTGCCTCTGTGTTAAAAGGTTTTTTTAAAGTTTTGAATCCTTTCCAGTGAAAATATTTCACACACAGAGACCTGCAGGTGCTCAGAAATCTTTTACAAACCTGAACTCAGGAATTGGAAACGGAATTCCAACAAACCTATTTAATTACTCTCTGATGTCATGCTGTCTAAACTAATTTAACTGCGATATATTTCTTTAAAAAAATCTTCTTTACCCTTTTCATTAGCATGAGTCATACTCTGCCTCATGTGAAACAGCTCCACAGGCTCAAAACTCCAGAGGATCCTTTTCAAGTGGCAGTACGACCTCTGCCTCAGCCCTCGGTGAACTTCACCTTTAGAAAGGACAAACTGCAAGGTCAACAACCGAGAGCTGTCACACAGTCCGCTGGACACATACATTAAATAATCGAAGGATAATTCAGTTAGTTCTTTTCCCAGCGAACTGCAGCAGCGGCTTCGCTTTGTCCTCCGGCGACTGAAGGGCTGCGCTGTAACACGGGCGCTTACCGAGGGCAGCGTTTAATTTTACACAAACACAACAGGGCCGTGCCTGCAGACCGCGTATTTTGGCTTCTTTATTGCTGTGCTTAAACCCCTCCGTGTGAGCCCGGCCGGAGAAGCAGCTCCGGGCGGAGGGGATGCCCCGCGGGGCGGGCGCCGTGCGGCGGGGCAGCAGTGCTCCCTGCAGGCAGCATCCTCCTCCTCCTCCTCTTCCTCTTCCTCCCTTTGTCCGCAGCCTCTGGGGAGCTGCAGACAGGCTGAACTCCCCCAGCTTTCCTCCGGACACTGCTGCGCACCAGCCTTTGTTTTAATACTTGGTGCAAGATGTCCCACGGCCCCAAGGAGGCTGGCAGGTCGAAACCAGGTGTCACAGCTGTCCTGTGGCTTTCAGCCCTTACAGGACAGAGCGCGGACCACGCACATCTTTCATAAGCTGCAAAACATGAACTGTTGTTCTGAAGGAGCCATTTGGGAAATGGGGCACTGGGCTGGCTTCGGCAGAGATTACCGGCCCCGTGTCTCATCTTGCACTGACGCTAAGCCCAGTCCTCCTCCCACAGCTGCTCTTTCATTCTGAGGCAAGAAGTGAAAAGGTACGATACTGCTTAGCTTGGTCTGTGCGTGCTGCAGCATTCCCCATCCATCCTGACTGAGAGCAGAAACAACGAATGACTTTTATAAATAACAACCCGCATGACATGAGGAGCCCTGAACTCTTCATAGTGTTTTGTTGAAGGAACTGAAGGGCGGAAGAGGTCAGTGACTTCATAGATGTGTCACAATTAAGGTAGACCCAAACCCTCCTGATTTTGATCTAATGGCCCTTCCTCTGATGCCAGTTGTACTTTTGAAACCCCATGTCAAAATAAAGCAGCTTCTCCCTGAGTTACCTCTGGTGAAACCATTCCCCAGCAGTGACCTCCCAGCCCTCCCAGCCATGCCATCCTTTTATCCTTCCCATATCGCCCACCCTTCTGCTGGGCAGGAGGCCATGTGCCATCTCTGGTTCCGTGCCATGGGGGATCATCTTGCCAGTAAGACACAAAAGCAGTTGAATGTTGAGTTCCCACTATTAATCCATCCGGCTTCCAGTTTTCACAACACTTGTAAGAATTTAATATTTTCAAGTGGCTCTATCAAACCTGGTTGATATTTGCAAACAGATTTACAAATTATTTAAGAGATGGACATGAAAGAGCAGGAGGTAAAACAATGTGATTACGTGGACCGTGTTGTAATAAATCAGATTACGAGCATGATCATTCATATATTCCAACAATATTGACATGTTTGAGATTAAAACATTTTAGTGGGCTGGATGGAGCTAGACAGAAAAAAAAAGGAAAAGCAAGCAAAACAAGCTGTGCAAACGAATCTTTAAAAGAGACTTTCTTGAAGCAAACTCCATCTAAGTGCCTGGAACCCCAGGGAGCAGGGATGCTGCTCCTGTATTGCCACCCCTGAGGGCTTGTCACTGGGATGCAGAGCTGCTGCTGAACTCCAGCCAGCTACAGTCCTGCCCTGTGCTGGGGGAGGCACCAGCAGGGCCCTTTGCAGGGACAGCTCGGATCAGTCAGCACACACTGAGGAATAAAGCAGGGATCTACCAGGAACATCATTGTTCTTTCCAGGTGAACTAATTTCCAGAAAGGACTTAAATGATTGAGCTGAGTAAACTCACCTATTAGGCGTTTGCTGTCACATTGCTTTGGCTTATTGAAACTAATGGACATTGTTTCTGTGAGAATTTATCCTGCTGCACCATAGCTTTTAGGGGACTCTTTTTTAAAAGTATGAAGTTATAATCTTAGGAAGGAACTTAACAGCTCTGTGCTTTTCAAAAGGAAGGAATTACAGAAAACTCACAGATGTTATAATTAAAACTTGCTCATTTTTGGCTGGAGGAAAACCAAAGATAATAAAGTTCCCACTACCATGGGAAAGTGTGGCATTATTTTAAAATACTGTGCTACAATGTCGTGGTGATAAATACAAAATTGGAAGGCCAAAGAAATAATTGTGTCCTTGGTTACCAAGAGATTTGGCTGTAACTGTGAACAGTGGTGAGCTACGAATCACAGAATCATAGAATCACAGAATACCCTGAGTTGGAAGGGACACACAAGGATCATTGATCCAACTCCAGGCCCTGCACAGACACCCCAACAATCCCACCCTGTCCCTCAGAGTGTTGTCCAAACACTCCTGGCAGCCTTGGGGCCTTGGGGCCGTGCCCACTGCCCTGGGGAGCCTGGTCAGTGCCCACCACCCTCTGGGGGAAGGGCCTTTTCCTGAGATCCAACCTGAGCCTGCCCTGACACAGCCCCAGCCATTCCCTGGGTGTGTCCCTGGTCCCCACAGAGCAGAGATCAGTGCTGCCCCTCCTCTGTCCTTCAGGAGGAAGGTGCAGCCCCCGAGGAGTCTCTCCTGAGCCTCCTCCAGGCTGAATAGAACAAGTGACCTCAGCTGCTCCTTGTATGACCTTTTTAGACTCTTCACTTTAGTTGTGGTGGCCAGAAGTGCCCCCAGGACGGGCGGTGAGGCCGCCCCAGCACAGACCGGTGCTATCCACAGCACAGAACACTGGCACCAAGCTGAGGCCACGGCCTTTGGCTGGCGAGGCTGGAGGACTCGTTTCCATCGCAGATCCAAGGGCAGAGGAGGCTCAGAGTGCTCCGAGCTGTCCCCTGCATGTCCCTCCCCACAAGCCTGGGGGCTGTGACAGCCCACAGCTGGAGCCATCCAGTTGTTAGAGCCCACAGCTGGAGCCATCCAGCTGTTGGAGCCCACAGCTGGAGCTCAAGCCCAAGCAAAGCTGCTTTTCCAAATCAAGAATTAATTTTAATGCTATTTTTGTTTCTTGGTTCCACAGATTTACCCGATTCTCCCAACTCTGAATTAAGTGGGAACGGTTTTTTTTCCTGTATTTCATTATCAATTAGAGGAATACGGGGTTTACATCAAACCTTTTGGAGCCTATTTACTTATGGAGTCCCTTTATTCGGCTCACAGTGTTAATTAGCCTGCATTGCCTTCTACAGGTGCCTTTCCTCTCTGCAACACAAGCACGTTTAAATGATTCAAGATCTGAGACAGAGGGATCCAGTGATCCGAAGTTATCCCGCTGATGACCCAAGTCAGTTCTGGTGGCAATTCATTTGTTCTGCCCCTCTGCAGAACCGGCCGGTGGGTGAGGAAGCGTTCGCCGCCACAGGAAAGAGCAGCGACTGCAAGCAAACCGGTGTTATTCAGCGGCCAAACACAACACGATTTTAAACAACGGGCTTGACCGACTCCCTCGGTGAAATGTGGGGGGATTCGTTATCACTGGGGGCGGGGGGAAGGGTTTCTAATTAATTAATTTTCCCGCCAGCGCAGCGCTGTCCCTCAGGGGAGGGGGAGGGCTGTGGGAGACACGGACGGGCCTCAGGCCGAGCCCGCTCTGCCTCCGAGGGACCCCTGGGGAGGGCAGAGACACCCGGGGCGGGCCCAGGGACCCTCAGGGAGGGGGAAAGACCCTCGGGGCGGGCTGAGGGACCCCCGGGGTGGGGAGGGACCCTCAGGGAGAGGGAGGGCCGGGAGGAATCCCGGGGCGGGGCCCGGCGGGGCGGGCAGGCCGGGCCATGGCGGAGGGCGCGGAGGAGGCACAGCAGCGGCAGGCCGGCCTGGTGCGGCAGCTGCAGGCCGAGGTGAGGGCCGGGGGTGCCCGCGGGTGGCTCGGGGGGCGCCCCGGGCTCTGTGGGGGGTGGCCGGGCCGCCCGCGCCGCCCAGGGCGGGACCCGCGGCTCGGGGAGGGCGCCCCGGGCCCACCAGGGCTTGTCCCGGGGCAGGGGTCGGGCTGGGCTGCCTGCAGAGCAAGGGTGGGAACTCCCTGCCCGAGCCTGACCGCCCGAGCCTGGCTCGGGGTGGGCGGTGGCCGCGGGCAGGGCAGGGCTGCCTCAGTCGCTGTCCCGGGCGAGCAGACAGCGCTGTCTGTGAGAGGATCTCGGTCAGGTTAAAGTGAAGCTTCGCTCTGTTGTATCCGCTTCTTGTTGACTGTGTCGGCATCGCCGTGCTTGGGCTGTGCAGGCTCGGGAAAACTAGTGCAGGAGCAGCCGGCTGTGTTACAAGGTGCATTCTCTCATCTGCATCCTCTGCATCCACCCAGGTACTGCAGTACCAGACTTGGTGTCGAGAGCTGGAGCAGCAAGTGAAAGCTGGAGGGGTGAGTGAGCAGGTTGTGAGCTAAAGAGAGTGTGCGTGGCATTCCCACGTGCAGACCAAGAAAAAGCCTCCACAAAGCAATGACAGGAAAACAAAATCTTACTGCCTGAGGGTTTAGAGAAGCGCTTTGAGCTTTCCCCATCAGCTTTGTCCAGTTGCCATTCTTAGGGCATCAGGAGTCCCAGAAATGCCAGTCCAGAAAGCTCAGCTGGATTTTTAATTTTGTGAGAGTGCTTAATTGCTGTGGTAACATTGGTCCTGGGTCTCAGGAGAGGGCTGTGCTGCCTGTTACATGCTGCAGCTGTCTTGGAGAAAGGACCAGTTGAAACACAGTGTTTTAAAATGCGGGAATGCTGGTGTTCAACATACAGAGCTGGCTCTGTGCTTTTCTTTCTGCTTCATGGCTAAAGTAAACGTAGGAACCAAAGGGTAGGAGAATAGGAGGGCATTCACAGACTTCAAATCAAGGTCAGCACTTGAGATAATGAGCTGAGGATACATAGCTGTGAGGGTGCAAGAGTGGGAGAGTGAGGACAGCTCCTCACACTGAGTAACACCTTTCCCTTCCCTTCCTCCCTGTAGTCACTACTAGATCTGTAAAAAGCTATGAGCTCCTGAGATACCCAGCAAATGGAGGCGAAGGTGGTGGATGCTAACAGTGGTGAAGGAAACAGCAGCATTTGACTAAACATTTCCTTTCTTCTTAAGGGATCCCTTCCAGGCAGGTGGGAAGCCATAGCAGACCACAGCCTGGAGAAAGCCCTGCTTCAGGTGGAAGAAGAGCAGCAAAGGTACAGGAAGAAGCATTTCTTCATACTTTGTGTCCTGGATCCTCATGGAAATGAGGGAAAAGCTGTTGGTGCTACCTGATCTCCCCAAGGGAAGCAGTTGGGCAAGCTGCTTGGACAGGAAAGGTCCACAATCTGTTTTCTGTGGTGCGGTGATAGTGCTGTGTGCTGAATGGCTCTGCTTTGAGTTGGGAGGGGGGCTGTGTATTCTGAGTGAAAGGTCCCCTTCCAGCCTAAATTGTCCTGTGGCTCAATAGGTGAGTGACTCAGACAGTGCTGGAAAAAGGTGATGCATCCAGTGACCATCAGCATGAAGGGGGGGCAAGTTGCGAAGTGCAGGCATCATCAAGGATGAAGGGACAAATCATAGGTGATAATTAAAGGCTCAGAGCAAGGAAAAGCAAATGAGTTTTTCATCACAGTTCTTAAATAATCCCAGAAAGTGCTTTTGCTGCCTCTCAGACAACAAAGTCAGTGTTGGGGAAGCCGGAACTTCACAGGGATGCTGGAGAGCAGTTGTTCAGTGACCTCTTTGCTGTTTCTCCCTTTCCAAGGTGTGAGAATCTGGCAGAAGTGAACACACTCCTGCGGGAGCACCTCGATAAAGCCAGTGAGGTTAATTCAGCCCTCAAAGAAGATGTTGGGAAGCTGACGGTGGATTGGATGAGGGCCCGAGAGGAGCTGGAGTTGAAGGAGAGTGAATGGCGCCATGAGCGTGAGGTAGGGATGGGCTTTGGGAATGTCAGCTGTGATGCCACGTGGGAATGAGAATGCATTTTGTTCCTGGCATAGAGAACTTGCTGTGTGGAGGTTGTGGCTCTGCTGAGGATGTTTTGGTGTTGGTAAGCATGGGATAGGAGAGTGAGAGGGAGGAGTGTCAGCAAATGATGCTGGTGGGAGATGCCCACCTGCTGTGACCGTGCTGCTTGCTCATAAAGGCAAATGGCAGCTCTTGCTGGGCACTGTAGGGCAGTCACAGGAATGCTTGTCTTTTTAATAGTCCCTGAATCCTTGTCTTGAGCAGTGGAGACCAGAGAGGTCTGTGTGTGTGTTCAGATTCACAGTGGCCAAACAGGAACAAGACAGATCTCCTGTAGCAACTGCCTGTTGTAAGGCAGCCTGACACTGGGCTTGGAGGGGCTTGTGTTTGTCTTCCTCCCCTGAGACTGAGGCCCCTCTGCAAGGTGAGGGGGTGAATCATGATCAGTTTGCTTTGCTGCTATCCACTGCTGCTGCAGGAGAAGTGTGGGTGTCCCCTTCTTGGCAGGTCTGCTGTGTGCCCCTGTGGTACCTCTTCAGTCCTTGATGCCCCTGGTGCAGTAGTTATTAAAGGGCACCTGGTGATGGTGGTTGTATTCTCTATCTGAGAGGTGTGTACAGTGACAGTGAAGGCTGAACTGGCATTTCTCTCTGTCTTTGCATGTTTAGCTTTATGACAAGTACTTAAGGGGGGAACATAACCGTCTGCTCAGCCTGTGGCGTCAGGTGGTGATGTTCCGCCGTCATTTCCTGGAAATGAAGACTGCCACGGACCGGTGAGTGGAAGCCAAGGCGAGTTCTCCTGCAGAAAACATGTGGCTTGCCTTCACACCTGCTTTTTGAACCTCAGCGTTGCATTAGTTACAGCAAAAGAGAGGATTTATCCTTTCTTTCCCTCCTTTGGCAGTTGGAAGCAATGCCGTTGTGCTTGCTTTGGGCTGTTTTTAGAAGCATTTGGTTCGCTGCTGGCTTTGAGATACAGCTGAGGGGCCTGAGCCATGAGCACTGCAGAGGCCCTGAGCAGGTGACGTGGCTGTGCTGGTGTGTGGCCATATGAACACAGGACAGGCATGTGTGGGCACCTGGGAATAGACTTGCCAAAGCTGGGCATGCTGCGGTGTGTGGAGCGGTCCCTTTTAGTGAATGATGAAAACCCACCTTAAAAATCTCACCAGGTTTCTTTTCCCACTGCTCCTGAGAGAAAGATCATTAATGCATCTTTTTTTCCCCTTTTCATTTCCAGTGTACATTTGTTCTGGTTGGTTTATATCCACTTATTCCTTTCCCAGCACTGTTGAGAGAAAGAATAGCTTCTCTACCCTGTTACTGCATTTATCCAATTTATTTTGTTTATTTTGATGAGTGTTTCTGTGGTTTTCTTGTTCTTGGGCTCATTGAGATTCCTTTCACACAGTTGCCTTCAAAGAAAAATAATGTAACCATAATAGTACCTCCTTCTGGTGTCAGCATGCAATTTCAAACTCTGGGTTACTGTCAGCCATTTGTCTTCCTTGGTTGTAAGTCTTCCCTCTTGTGTAGAGTCTGCCTGACCTGCTATTGATTTTGTGTGTTTTTGTGCTTTTATGCTACAGCGTTTTAGGCTGATTCTTCCACCACCTTCCTGAAGTGTGTATTATGTAGGTGTGGCCATGATCCTCTTAGCAGTCCAAGTGGGGATGATAACAGCACTTAAAGCTCGTGTCCTTGTATAAAATCTGGGGACCTTGGCAAAATTCCTGCCATCTACGTATGATAATCAAGAGTACGTTAATAAGGCAAAACAGGAGCAATAATTAATAACAGTAATTAGAGTGCTTGAGGCCTTCTGGCTGTGCCATATCTTTCTTCTTATATCTGAGGAGAAAACGGACTCCTCCCTCAACTACCCAGGAAAGGCATTGCTCAGCTGTCAAGATGTGTCCTGGTCCTCAAGTGTCACGTGAATGACTCTGCAACGAAGATGTCACCTTGCCTGCCAGCATTTCCTATGGCATGATTACATGCTTCAGAAGTGAGTCAGCTGATAAAGATGGTGATGTGAACATCAGCTCTTTCTTGGTTTCCAGAGATTTGTCAGAGCTGAAGGCAGAACAGATGAGGCTTTCTGGATCTATACTTGTGAACTGCTCCCACCTGAACTCCAGCATGTTGCTCAGGGAGTCCATTACTCTGGGTAATCCTATCCTGAAGGATCAGGCAGAACAACAAATGGAACAGAAAATAAACCAGAAGACTCAGGAAGTGCTGGCCTTACAAGTCAGGTGGGACCTGGAGAAGAAGGAGCTTCAGGACAGGTAAAGGTGTTTGAAACTGCTGTTACAACATTACCTTTTTGCTCACATTTAGAACACACCCATTCTGCACAGCACTATTTCTGTGCCCAGGCAAACTCTTGTCTTAACAGAAAGGGTAGAAAAAATCACCTGCCTGACAGAAGCTCTTCTGAGCAAGACAGGAGCGGAAAAGAGATTGTCTCTTACAGTGTTTTTGCTGTTAGTTGATTCTTAGTGAAAAATTGAGACCAGTATAAAGAGAACTGTGTCCCTATTGCTACTCAGGGCTGTGCTGAAGGAGCTGGGAGGAATTTTCCCAGGGCCATCACAAGCACTGCAGCACCTCTGTGCTGACAATTCCTTGCAAGACTGAGTGCAAGGCCTTTGGGACAAGAAGTACCATTTTGCAGCATCAAACATATTAACCAATAGAGATAAGTGCTGCCTTTGCTGTGTTTTCTGGGTTGAACTTTCTCTGCTACTCTTTGGGGAGCTGCTTTGCTGTTTAACAGGTGACGGTGTGCAAAGCTTTTGGAATGGCATGTGGACCTTCTCTTCTCAGGGTGATGGAGCTCTCAGCCTTGCTTGTACAGTCTCAGAAGCAGAATGAGGAGAAGGAGAAGACCATGAAAACACTTAACGACACAGTGGAGATTCTAGTATGTTTTGCCTTTACCTGGGACATAGCCCAGTGTTTGTTCTCCAGCCTGAGCACAGAGAGGTGTGGCTTCCTCAAGAGAAAGAGTGGTAAAGATACTCAGTGTATGGGAACATCAGGCACCTTGTGAGTGTGGCAGATGTGGAGTCAGTTCAGGTGCAGGCAGTGGCAGAGGAGCTGCAGACAGTTCAGTTGTCTTCCTCTGTGGGGTTGCACCAATGCCCTTCTGCCTGTGACTTTAAGTCTTTGGGGTTCAGAACTGCTTGGAGCTGACAGCTTAATAGCAGTCTATAAAATCTAGCTGTTGGTCTTCCTCTTCGTTTTACCAAAGAAGAAATGGAGTAGGTATGGGCAGGAGTATACTGGAATCACTAGGGCTGAAACTCATTGGTGTGACAGCTCTACTGAGGATGGGAACGCTGCAGGTGGGAGCAGCTCTTCCCTGCTCACTTGTTCTTTATTCTGTTTTCAGGAATCAAGTTGGATAGAGAAAGAATTTGAAGCTTCATTGACTAAAAGTGCCAAAGAAGAGAATCTTTTCCTCCAAAAGCTCATAAAAAATATCACTGAGGTGAGTACAGAGTTGATACAGGGACGACATCCCTGTAAATTTGATTTTACAGTACTTGAGGAAGGAAACAGACTAGCCTGGGGGCCAGAGAGACATGTACTGACTGTGTTAACTGCCATTGCCTCTTTAATTTTTAGACCACTTTTCTGACATAGAACCTGGTCTAACTTGCAAGTTGCTGTCCTTCCTGTGACACTTCAGCTGAGCCACTAGAAGTTTCAGTACCTTTGCCTTCACCGGCCCACTAAGATCTCTCTTGGACTGTGCTTTGAGCTACTTGACATTTGTATTCCAGTGCTTCTTAGGCACTTGGCCCACCCTCCCTTGAGCAATGACTCTGTTGTTCTTCAGATTTTTATAAAAGGTCACTGACTCAGTCGATGCACTTGCCAAGTCTGCTCCTTCCTTCTATATTCACTGACCGTTATAATCTCCCCAGAATTGCAACTGTGCAGGGGTAACCTTAACTTAGCCTTAAAATTCACTTGATGGAGGAGGGTTTCATTATCAGCTCTTTTACACAGCTTTGAAAAAGTGAGCAGCAACTTTGAAAAAGTTCAAGCAGCTTCCAGCCACTTCACACTTGTGAAGAGTAACTGTATTCAGAAATCCCTGGAGTACCTGAGGCCACAGGGACAAACCTTTGTGGACTGAAGAAATGAGAGAACTGAGTTTTTAATGACTCCAGGGGGAAGTGAGGGGAAAAGGAGAACAAGATAAAGAAAACCAAGTAGGAGGAGCAAAGACTAACAGCTTGATGGGCTCTCAGGTGGTCTTAGACGACAGTGACAGCCTGGTCAGCATTATCTGCACTGACAGTTCCCAGCGTGCGGAGTCTGGGAACATCTTCTCGGCTCCGAGACTGGTTGATACAGGGCATGCCTTTGGATTGGTTCTGGAAGCGCTGGCAAGGATGAGAGGGGCAACACAGGTGAGAACTTCTGCTTGTCTTGCTCACTGGCCACAGGCTCAGCTGCTGATGCCTCGCTCAACTCAACACCTTTCCATTTGCTCAGCCAGTGGAGTTATTTTCTTTCTCACCTTTGCATGCATGGTCCTGCTCTGCCTTGCTGGTGTCACCAGCTGTGTGTTCTACTGCCTGTCCCTCCTTGATCCCCACCCCATCAGCACCACTTTTCCTTCAGGGCAGCTGTCTCTCTGCTTGCTGCTTCTCCCAGCTCTCTGGAACCTTCTGCCCTGCTCCTTAGTGCTTCTTTGTGCTCTTTCCCTGTCTGTTTTTGCAGGCCTTGAGAGAAGAGCTTTCTGCCAGGCAGGACTCAAACAATTTGCTGCTGCAGCAGCAGAGACAGCAGGAAGAGAAGTGCAGGGAGATGCAGCAAAAGCTTGACAAACTGGAGGAGAAATGCAGGAGGTCCAGAAGCCACCAGCAGCACCTTCAGTCCTTGGTAGAGGAACTCAGGAGGTGAGAGTTTCCTCCTCCTGTGTTCAAGAGCCATTCTGCTTTCAGTTCTGTGAGTTCAGAGGTGTTCCGGGCAACACCTGGGCGCCTGTTTTACCATGTGTAGACCTCAGTGTGGCACTTCAGCATCATCCTCTCAGGGATTCTCATGCCCTACTGTGACTCCCAAGGCTGTCTCAGAGATGGACCGTGATGTTGGAACACCAGACGCCTCCCTCTTGCCAGGCTGCTTCTCTGAATGCTGTTCTTTGAGGACCCTTTCCCAGCCACTGCTTCTCACTGAAGGGTGGCAAAAGCCTGCCTGCCTCTCCCTTTTCATGGGTTTCCTTGAGAGGGAAAGAGCAAGGCCTTCCTTAGCTTGCTGCCCCCAGCTCCATCCTGGAGTGCTGAAAATGGGATCTGTGAGTCTCCGGGTCTCTTGGTTCTGCTCACTGAGCCTTGTCTCTGCAGGAACTGTGCAAACCTCGAGAAAACTAAGGAAGAGCTACAGCAACAGCTTGAATTAATGGAGCGAGAAGCCTCTTGTCTGCGTCAGAGTAAAGCTGAGCTGCAGCTGAAGGAAGAGTCGGCCCAGGCGGCAAAGGCGGAGCAGCAGGAGAGGGTGGAGAGAGCACGGCGTGACCAGGAGCTCTTGTGAGTGTTCAAGCTTTCTCTGGGCGGGGGTGGGCAGGGCTGGGCTCAAGGAGGCTCAGCATAAATGGATGAATGGTGCACAAATACTCCACATTTGGACCATAGACTGTTTTTCGATAAAAACCTTGTCATTCCCGTCCTCATAGAGCGAAGGACTTGGCTGCACTTGAGGGAAAACACTCATTATTGCAGAGGGAGTTGTTACTCATGAGACAGACACTGGAGAAATTGCAGCTTCAGAGGGATCTGCTGGAGCAAGAGAAGGATGAGCTTACCATGGCTCTGCAGAAGGTATGGACACCTTATTCCTAGGCACTTGCTGGAGGCAGTTTTGCTAGCAAAACCTCCCCAGATGTTGTTTCTGGCAGTGGAAGACAGGAGCAATGTTGTTCTCCTTGGAAAATGATGACCTGCCCAGACTCACTGTTTGGTGTCATTGATCCCCACAATCTTATTGGGAGCTCTGCCCTGGCAGTAAGTCAGAGACAGCCAGGGAGGTGGAGTTGCTGCCTAAAGTCTGGGATTTTGCTGCCTTTGTTGTCCTGTTGTTCTTTTGCCTCTCCAGGCAGAGCGGTCAGTGGCAGAGCTGACAGGGGCTCAGAACAGGCTGAATGCTGAAAGAGCTGACCTACAGGCTGCAGCAGAAAAGATGAGCAGCATCAACGAAGCTCTTGCATTGGACAAAGTGCAGCTGAACAAACGTGTGCTGCAGGTGAGCAGAGTTACCAAAGATGTTGCCAGGTGTTCGTCTCAAGCTGCTGCTTCTTCTCAGCCTTCTTTCCTGGGGACAGTCTCACCATGGTAATGTTCCTTTTGTGTCTGAGCCAAACCTTCACACTAATTCTTCTTGTCCTTAATTTCCTCTGTGCTTCTCTTACTGTAGCTGGAGCAAGAGAAGGAAATTCTGTCAGCTAAAGTGTATGAGATGGAGACAGCAAAGATCTCTGACCAGGAGAAGCTGAACTTCTGTGAAAGAGGAAATGAAGAGCTCTGCACAGAGAAAGCCCTGCTGGAGCAGCTGCTGAAGGAAGCAGAGGAGCAACAAGAGCAGCTACGCCTGGAACTGAGAACACTGGGAGAGGAGAAGGCAGAAACCCTGGAGAAATTCCGTCAGGTGAGACCAAAAAGGTGGTGTATCCCCGTGGGCATTTGGCTGCTTGGCTGAGGGGAGCTCTACCTGTTGGATTCTGCAGTGGTTTAGTCAAGGGAACACGTGGTAGAGCTGGAGGTCACAAGGCTTTGTTTGCTCCTTTTTGGAAATGTGTGGATGGCTTGCAGAGCTGTTCTGCAGTTCTCTGAGTTGTCCTGTGCTTCTGCAGAGTCTTTTAGTCCACCTGTCCCTGTTGGCCGCTTCTTTGGCTTTTGATAAGCTGCAAAGGGGCAATTGTGTTGCCTGTGAATCTGAGTGGGGCTACTACTCTCACATATGGCAAAAGTAACAAGCTGTGTAAATCTGACCCTTTTTTCTGAAACAAAATTACGGGCTGCGTGTTTCTCTTGATGCTTTTTGTTGTGAAGTCTGCAACTTTCAAAACTCCCATCTCTTTGAGCCTAGAGAGCAGGAAAAAGCTGCAGGTCCATGGCTGCTGTTTTGTACTGCTAAGAACAGTGCGACACCTTGAAATTCTTGAAATTCCATTTTAAGATCTACGTACAACTTTGTGGCTGAAGAGCTGCCTGGGGGAAAAGGTTTTGGGGGTGCTGGTGGACAGTGTCTGCATGTGAGCCATCAGTGTGCCCAGGTGGCCAAGAAGGGCAAAGGCATCCTGGCTTGTATCAAAAATTGTGTGGCACACAGCACCAGGGCAGTGACTGTCCCCCTGTGCTGGGCACCGGTGTGGGCTCATCTCAAAACTTGGGGTCAGTTTTGGGCCCCTCACAACAAGAGACATTGAGGGGCCATGGGAAGGGAAGGGAACAGAGAAGGGAGTGGAGCTGGGGAAGGGGCTGGAGCAGCAGGAGGCAGCCAAAGGAGGTGCTGGGGCTCAGCCTGGAGAAAAGGAGGCTCAGGGGAACCTTCTCGCTCTGCAACTCTCTGGCAGGAGGGTGGAGCCAGTTGGGGTTTGGGCTCTGCTCCCAGGGAACAGGGACAGGAGGAGAGGAAATGGCCCCAGATTGTTCCAGGGGGAGGTTTAGATTGGGTATTACAGGATAACTCTGAGAGAATGGTTTGTTTCTCATGGTCTCCTCTCTGTTAGTCAGTCTCAGTTTTGGAGGATGTGGTAGGTGTGCAAATACACAGCAGAGGTTCTATACTGAAGAAAACAGCTCAAAAAGCACAATTAATCTTAAGCTACATGAGACAACTTCTTTGTGTAAGACAAGTAAATGATACTGGTGGTGTGAACTGATGTACAAGTAGAGTCTGCTTTGGCCACATCAGCCAGACATCCATAAATTACTAAATGACTGCTCACCCCAAGGGCCATTTCCCTGCCAAGCAAACCCTCATACAGCTGCTTTACACCCTGGGGCAGGTGACACTTTCATGTGTTTTTTTTTTCCTAGAAGGAGAAATCCTGTGTATTTTCACTTGCATCTGTAAGCAAAATGGCTTTTGCTCAACCTTACCTGAAAATTACCAGCTCTGAAAGAGATTTGGATAGAAAATTTGTTTGCAAAGTGTCGGTTCTGGAACATGCAGTATTTTTCATGGCAACACATTGTTTGGAGCAGGGGTGTTTGTCATGAAGAAGGTGTCTGGTCCCAGGCAGACCAGAAGGGCCTGACACATCACGTCCAAGTTGCCAGTTCCTTTTGGCCGCCCAGGGTGTCCGTGCTGCATGCGGCAGATGCTCGGACACTCTGAGCCCAGAGTGCAGGAGCTCTTTGTCCTCTGGCTGCCTCCAAGGGGGCACTGGCTGGCTTTGCACAGGGCTCCCGAGGAGGGACTCGAGCTGCATTGATTGTGTCCATCTTCCAGGTTTGCCACGAGAAGGAGTTGGCCGGGAGGGCTCTGGAGCAGCTGCGCCAGGAGTCCTCGCGCCAGGAGCAGGCGCTGGCCCAGGCGTGCAGAGAGAAGGAGCTGCTGGGCCGTGAGAAGGCTGCCCTAGAGGTGCGACTGGCAGCCACACAGCAGGACAGACAAGGCCTTTCGGGGCAGCTGGCAGAGGCCAGGTAAAGGCAGGCAGGGCACCCTGGGCAGGACATGACTGAAGGGCTGTAATTATAAAGGTGGCAAACACTACCCCGGGGTTTCTTGCATCCTCTCTGCTTTTCAGATGTAGATTTGCTGTTGAGGTCAGATTGGGCCAGGCTGTCTGCCCTAGGCCAGGCACTAAGAAAAGCCTGGGCATTCCCTTGCAGGGTACTGCTTTGCTGTGGAAATGGCACAAATATGCCTTCTGTATACAAGTTTCCATGTCACCCCATTTCTGTACCCAGGTGTGGGGATCTTGAGCCACATTATACTGGAGTAATCCCTGTGGGTGTCAGGAGCAAGAAACTCCTCTCTCTCCATATTTGCAACTTGCAGGTCAGTGAAGGAGACCCTGGAATCCAGCTTGTTTGCAGCTCAGCAGCAGGTATCGCAGCTGGAGATCACCAGGAGTCACGTGGAAGCTCAGCTGCACACAGTCATGCAGGCCAAGGAGGTGATCCAAGGTGGGAGCCTCGTGTGCTCAGTTTCTGCTGACACCCTGGCCTAGAGAAGCCGCTGTAAAGCCGCCCTGTCTGCAGGGCTTCTGAGGCGTGGAGGGGCTGGAGGCAGGGCCCTCCTCCACTGAAACTGAAAGGGCTGGAGGTCAGTAAAGACTCTGAATCTTGCTGTTGGTTGTGTTTGCAGGGGAAGTGAAGTGCCTCCAACGTGAGCTGGAAGCAGAGAGAGCTGTCAGGAAACAGGAAAGGGAAGACACAGCCCAACAGCTCTTGCAGGCAGAACAGCAGCACCAAGATACCCTCAGACTTGAGGAAACTGCTCATCAAGGGGAAATAAAGAAGCTCCAGCAAGACCTGGTAGGAGACAATACACATGTGAACTGTTCAGGCCAGCTCTGTGGGCTGGTTTAGCAGAATCAGAGCCTGAGCATGGGAAAGGGCAGCAATAACTTGCTATAGGCCTCCTGCTGCTGGGCCAGGCAGCAGAGCCAGCAGCTGGGACTTGAAGGCAGTGGAAGACCCAGAGGATGATGCTGGGACAGTAAATGCAGCCACAGCTTCAGTGTGGCTGTAAGACGAGTTCCAGAGCAGGTTGGGTGGTCCCCACCCCAAGTGTGGCAGCCAAGGGAACCGTGGACCAGATGCCAACAGTGCTGCCAGCTGCAATTGAGGCAGCTTGGTTCCTTTCTTTCTGCCCTTGTCCAGGGACAGAGGGATCAGCTTTGGGCTTGAAGTGTATAGAACAGGCCTGTTGTCCCTGGTGCTTCAGTCCTTGTGACTGGGCTGTGGGGTCCTGGCCTCCTCCTCACCCTGCAGCCCATCTGCACCTGCTCATGGCTGGAAAGGGAGGGGAACTCTGAGCACAGAGGGAAAGCCTGAGGAGAGAGGTGCCAGGAAACAGGCAGCCAGCAGAGAGGGCAAGGGAACATCTTCTTTTCTTAATGATTTGACTCAGTGTTCATGAAGGTCTTTTCCAGCAGAAGGAATTCCATGACTCCATGATTCTTGCACCTGCTGCCCCCCCTGTCAAATTCTGTAACAATAGGTCGCTATTTCTGGAGGGCAGAAAGCCACTCCTGAGCTCTGTTCAGGTTGGGATTTGTGGGAGGGATGAAGCTTCACATTTTCCTCTGAGGAGCTTGGCTGGCACTGCATCTTGAAGACTTTTCCTCCCCTCATCAGGCAAGCGAACGGGAAGAGCACCAGGCAGAGGTGCAGAAGATGTTCAAGGAATGGGAAAAAGAGAAAGCAGAGACAGAGAGGGAGCATGAGAAGATTCTGTTTGAGATGAAACAGAAAGTAGCCACCCTGCAGGCTCAACAAGAAGAGGAACAAACTAGATTTGAAAATGCCAGGCAAGAGGTAAAGAAAGGGAAATTGGTGTGTTGTTTTCGCAAGGCTGGGGCTGTGGGAGATGGCAGGATATCAGGCTGGGTGGAGCATGCCCTCCATGTCTTCTGCATTGCATTTGGGGGGGTCAGGGGTGAACAGGGCTCTCTCTGGGACTAGGAATGAGACCTCGCGTAGGAAGCCAGGTGGAAACATCACCTTTCAGCTGAGATTTTTGTGCTGCTGTTGTGTTCTGTTTTTTGCAAGACTCACCTCAGGGTATCTTCACTCTTCTAACTATCCTTGTGGCATGTTTACTAATATGTGTTTATTGCCAAACTCAGTTTGTGGGAACTGAATCCCTGGGAGGAGGGATGGGAGGTTTCTTTTGTGGGAATGAGGAGGGGGCAGCAGGAATGGTGACAACAGAAAAGTCTTTTTAAAGCCTCCTCTGGAATATTTCTGAACTGTAACCCAGAGGTGTCTTCTGGGCTGTGCTTTAAGTCATTTCCTGGGAAGCTGATTTGCATCCAGATCTCCTGTGCCAAAGCAACTGTGTCATACACTGAGAGTCTTCCGTGTGTCCTTCCCAATGTGCTCTTCATGCTGCCTGCCTGGGGACAGCAGTACCCAAAACTGTGTCTGCAGGTATTGAAATGCCAAGGCAGTGCTCAGGGATGACAGTGTGTCCCTGGAACGTCGGTACTTTCCAAAGTCATCCGAATACCTTGAAACTGAAGTAATTTTCACCCACCTACTACATAGAATAGCTCAGTTTCCTGAAGGAGCTGCTCCATTCAGCTCTCACCAGCTTTGCATTTGCTCTGCTGATCGCGAGGTGCAACAGTCGCTATTGAAAGACAAAAAGGGCAGGGCAGAAGAGGAGGGACACCCTCAGCAGCACAGCCAGGCATCATGGAAATGCCACCCATTTCCTGGGAGATGACTGAGTGTCTGTTGGGGCTTCAGTCATGGATGGACCATGCTTATGGTGCCAGTCTCCCTTGGGAAGCTGTGTCTCCCCATGGGCAGATAAGGACCCCAGAGAGCAGCAGCACAGTGCTCTGAGAAGGCAGGAGCCCATCAGTCATTGCGTCCTGACACACGTGTTGTTTGGGATGTGTGAACCTGTCCTCTTTGTTTTTGTGCAGATCCTGCTGGAAAAGCAGAATGAGAAGAGCATTTTACTAGACACACTGCTCCAAACTCAGGGAGAGCTAAGCCAAGCCTGGCAGCAGGTCCAGCAGCTGAGGCAGGAGGTGCAAGAGCAGCGAGAGAAGGGGCAGGTAAGTCTTGAGTAGCCAGGGACCAGAGTCAGGGGCACTAAGAAGGGCATAAAATGCAGGTCCTGGGACTCAGGAGGCAAGGACTAGTGCAGGCACTGAAAGCACAGCGCCTGGTGAGCTCCAGAGCTCAGCCCCAAGAAGGAATGGTTGCAATGCAAGCAGAGAGGGGTAGAGAAGCCAGAAGAAGTGGCTGAAGAAATGGGATTTTGACAAAGAAAGCAGAAAAAGTTGAGCCTGAGGGCAGGTCCCAGGAACTTGCTCTGCATTTTTGTTCCCAGACCATCAAGGCAGAGCTGCAGGAAGCTCAGAGTGAATTCCAGGCAGCAGAGAAGAGGTACAAAGAAGAATTCCAAAGCATCAAAGAGGAAATGAATCTCCTCCTTGAGCAGAGGGAAGATTTACAAAAGCAGGTGAGTGAAACAGCTCCACCCCAGTCACCCAAAGGGTGGTCTGTGCCCTTGTTGCCTTTCCTTGCAGAGCAGCAGCTGATCCCTCTGACTGCCTCATGCTCTGGACTCCATGGCAGCCTCTCTGGAGGACACTTCCAGGGCTGCTGAAGCTCAGCTGCTGCCCTGGACAGCTGGGCTAGTCCTTTGGCCTGTTGGGCAGCAATCAGCAGCAGGGATTTCTGCTGACCTCCTACTGCTGGCCTTGCTTTTCAAGGTGGTTTCTCAGACGCCCTTGGGGACCTCATTGGGTTCTGAAAGGAGTCATCTGTATCCATCAGGAATCTGATCCTCTTGGGACAGGGTGGAACAGAAAGTTGTCCTTTGCCTTTCCTCCCAGTCTGTGATGTGGCTGACAGTGACAAGCTGTAGTCTCTGACTGCCCTGTTCTGTTTGACTTGAGGTGGGAGAGCTGACATCTCAGCTTGGAGCTTCCAGAGAGTCCCAGAAAGCCATTGCCGAAAAAGCTCAGCAAGATGTGAGCGAGGCCCAGGAACTCTTGAAGCAGAAGGTGCTGGAAGTTGAGAAGCTCTGGAAGATCCTGGAGGAGGCTGAACATGAGAAGAAGGAGCAGGAAGTTTGTCTGCAAAACTTGGAGAGCGAAAGGAGCCGTTGGGAAGAAGTGGAGCAGGAAAATTCACAGTTCCGGTCTTCAGTGAAGGCCCTAGAGAGGGAAACAGCCAGGTAAATGAAAGCCTGTGGGACGGCGCTTTCTGTGTCATGGATTCCCTCTTTCTGATCTTTGCACCTTCAAGTGACTCTGGCAGCATTTCCTGAATGGCAGAGTTCTGAACTACCCATGAAATGTGTTTGATTCTCTTGATGTTGTGTTTCATTTTGTTTTAATCCTTCAGTTACAGTTTTTCTGAAGATCAAGATCTTTGGAGTAGTTCTTCTCCTCTGAGGGGTGTTCCGTTGTCTGGTCAGGGGGTTAACACTGGACAAGGTGAGGTGTAATGAGCTGGATCCATCCATCAGCTCCACTCCAGGTCCAGGAGTTTGAAATCTTTGGGATCTGTATCAGCGTGGCATCCTGATCCCTGTGCTTGGCAGAAACATCTTTAGGCCATGATTTGGGATTGAAGCCAGATCAACAGAGTGACAGAGCGTGTAAGGGACCGCAGTGGGGCCTCTGGTCCCCCCTCCCTGCTCCAGCAGGGCCATCCCAGAGCACATGGCACAGGATTGTGTCCAGACAGTTCTGGAATATCCGCAGTGAGGAGACTCCACCCCCTCTCTGGTCTCTGCTCAGTGCTGGGTCTCTGCACAGCAAAGAAGTTCTTCCCCATGTTCAAGTGGAACTCGCTGGGCATCAGTTCCTGCCTGTTCTTCTCGTGCCATGCCTGGGCCCCCCGAGCAGAGCCTGGTCCCTGCTCTGCCCCCTCCCTGCAGGCACTCACACACACGGGCAGGTCCCCTCTCAGTGTGTGTTCTGGAGGCTGCACAGCCCCAGCTCCCTCAGCCTTTGCTGCTCCCACAGCTGCTCCATCCCTTGGCCATCTCCGCAGCCCCCGCTGGCCCCGCTGCAGGAGCTCCCTGTGCCTGCTGTGCTGGGGAGCCCGGGCTGGGCACGGCCCTGCAGATGTGCCTGCCAGGGCTGGGCACAGGGGCAGGATCCTCCGCTGACCTTCTGGCAATGCTCTTCCTAATGCTCCCCCAGGATCCCTTTGGCCTCCTTGGCCCCAGGACACACTGCTGGCTCAGGGACAGCTTGTTTTCCCCTGGGACCCCCAGCTCCTTCTCCTAGAGCTGCTCTCCAGCAGGTCCCCCCCAGCCTGTGCTGGTGCCGGGGGTTATTCCTCCCCAGGTGCAGAACGTGTTGACTTTGAGACAGTTCCTCTCTACCCATCTCTCCAGCCTGTTGAGGTCCCTCTGAGGGGCTGCAGAGCCCTCTGGGCTATCAACACTCAACAGCTTTGTGTCATCAGTGAACGTGCTGAGGAGCACCGACCCCCTCATGCAAGTTATTGTTGGACAAGTTACACAGTACTGGGGCCAGTACTGAACCCTGGGGGAAATGACTAGTGACAGACCTCCAACTAGACCCTGCACCACTGGCCTTCTGGGATCTGTTATTCAGCCAGTTCTCAATCCCATCTCACTGTCCGCTCACCAGCCCGCACTGCCTGAGTTTGTCCAGGGGGATGTTGTGGAAGACAGAGTCAAAAACCTTGCTGAAGTCAACGTAGACAATATCCACTGCACTCCCCTCATCCATCCAGGTAGATGTTTTATCGTAGAGGGCAATCAGGTTGGTCAAGCAGAATTTACCTTTAGTGAGTTCTGATCTTAGTGTCCATGTGGGCAGAGATGGCCTCCAGAATGAGGCGCTCCCTTACCCTTCCAGGGACTGACTGGAGCCTGACTGGTAGTTTGTGGGTCCTCCTTCTTGTCCTTTTTGAAGACCAGAGTGATATTCTGTCTTCTAGTCCTCAGGCACCTCTCCTGACCTCCATGACCTTTCAAAGATGATCCTGAGCAGCCTTGCTGTGGTGTCAGCACTCATGGACTCATGCTGTCAGGGCCCAGGGGCTTGTGGATGTCTGTGTTCTCTAACCCAGTCCTCCTTGAAAGGAGGACTTTCCAAGGAATTTCCAAGGCAAAGTCTTGCTTCTGGCATTCCTTTGCCCTGGTTTCCTGGGTGAGAGTTCTCTGAGGGGTGGTCTTGTCAATGCAGACCTGTGCAAAGAAGGTGCTCAGTAACTGTGTCCTCTGTCACTGGGCTGTCCCCTCTGTTTAGGAACAGACACACATTATCCTTTGTTTTCCTTTTGTTATGGATGCATTTGGAAAAGCCCTTTTGGTTGTCCTTGACATACTTAGCCAGATTTTTAATTCCAGGTGGGCCTTGGCCTTTCTTGTCTCATTTCTACTTACTCTGCTAATCTGTCTGTATTTATTTCAAGTGCCCTGACCCTGCTTCCATCTCCTGTGTATTTTGTGCTTCCACTTGAGTAATGACAGGAGTTCTTTATTTATCCACACAGGTCTCTGGCCCCCTTTGCTAGATTTCTTGCTCATTAGGATGCCTTTTTCTTGAACCTGGAGGAAGTGATCCTTGAATATCAACCAACAGTCTTAGACCCCTTTTACCTGCAGGGCCTGTTTCCATGGAATACTTTCAAGAAGATCCCTGGAGAGACTAAAGTTAGCTCTCCTGAAGTCCATGCTTGTAATCTTACTTTCTGTCCTGCTTCCTTCTCGCACCCAACTGAACTCCACAATCTCATGGTCACTGCAGCCAAGGCTGCCCCCAAACTTCACCTCTCAGCAAGGCCTTCTCTGGTTGTCAGTATGAGGTCGAGCAGCATACCGTTCCTTGTGGGATCCTCCCCTGCCTGAGAGGAAGTTGTCATCATGGCTTTTCAGGAACATCCTGGACTGTGTTGTTTCTCCAGCTGATGTCAGGGCAGCTAAAGTCCTCCACAGGAACCAGGGCCTGTGACTTTGAGGCTGCTTCAGGCTGCCTGTAGAAAGCCTTATCCGCTTCTCCTCCTGATCAAGTGGCCTATAGCAAATACCTACAGCAAGGTGACCCTTACTTATCTTGCCCTTTTATCCTGACCCATAAGCTCTCAACGTGCTCATCATCCACCTCAAGACAGATTTAGATACATCCCAAGTGTTGCATCACACCCCCCCTTTCTGAGGCACCCAAGAAACAAGAATGTCTCTTATTGTCATCTGTTGCTTTGTTCTGCAGGCTGACTGTGTGTCTGGAAGAGAAGGACGTGAGGATCAGAACCCTGGAAGAAAAGGAGCTTGCCCAGCAGAACCAGGTGTCTGAGCTCCGTTCTGCTCTTCACCAGACTGAACAGCAACTTTCAGACAGCACAGGAGAAGTGCAGGACCTCAACAAGCAGGTGACCTATGCACTGGCACCCTCTTCTCCAGGGGCACACAGTACCACGTGCAGCTTGTAGGCCCCCACTGGTTCCCCTCCCAGCAAGCACACACTGTCCTGTGCTCTGCCCAGAGACGCCGCACCTTGAGGCCAAGGCTGGATCTGGTGTCTCCCACCTGTGCTCACCCCTGTTCTCCCCTGGGTCCCAGCATGGACTGTCTGAGGAGAAGCAGCAGACTGCTTTGAGCTTCTCCATCCCTCTGTTCCCAGTGCTGTCCCCGATGGAGTTCATGCCTTGCCGGCCATGGCGCAGTGTGGGGACACAGAAGTGGTTGTGGCAGGCTGGGAAAGGCGCCTTCGCCTCAGCCAGTTCATCCTGTGTTTTGGAGCTGCACCCTCAAGGATGCCCATTGTCTCCCCTTTCCCTGTTTGGAGTTTAGTGTTCTCCACTGCAATCCTTGTCTTTGTGCCTCCCATTTCTGGTGTGCTTTGTGCTTGAAGGGGTTTCTCCTTCGTTCCTCGCCATACTGCCTGCTCTGCTGCCCCAGGAGCAGCCCTGACCCTGATACTCTGTGCATCTGTGCTCCAGATCCAGTCCCTGCAGGAAGCAGTGCTGGAGAAGGAGGCTGCCCATGCAAGGCGAGAGGAGCAGCTGCTGCAGGCACTGGAGGAGTCTCGAGCAGGTGAGCAGAGCTTGAGGGACTCTGTGCACACGCTGGAGGCTGAAAGGTCTGATCTGCGTTTGAGGCTCCACAGCTCTGAGAAGAAAGCAGAGGCCTTGGCCACCGAGTGTCAACAGGCCAACAGTGCCCACCAGGAAACCCAATCCCAGCTGGACAAACTGCTCTTGGTTCTCCACCACATGATCAGTGACAGCAGAGACTTGGTCACCTGGAGCTCAGGCAAGTGTGGGAGGCTGGGTTAGCATGTCTGTAGAGCATGTGTAGGAAGGGGTGGTTTGTGGTCATCCTGGCCTGACAGACTCATCCTTTCACTTCAGGCTGGCTCAAGCCTCGGGAGGTCTTGAAAGCTTGATATCCTAGCAGAGACACAAGCCCGTGTTTGTATGTGGAGAAATGATCAGCAAATGGAAAAGGGCCCAAGTCCTCTCATGGCAAAGGGCGTGTGCGGTTGTCCTTGGGGCAGGACTGACATTAGTGCTCATCAAAATAACGTCAGCCTGTGACATGTGGCTTGCTGCGGGGCAGGCTCTAGGACAATGGCAGAGGCACTGCCACCTTCTGTGTAATGAAGAGGCCTTGTTTGTTGGGGACCCTTGCCTTAAGTTTTGAAACAGAATGCCTTCTCTTTTTAGAACAGAGTCATGTTGTGACTGCTTCTCAGGCCAGGGACCTCCCTGCAGAACACACAGTGGACAGAGTGGCAGCAGCCCTACAAGATCTGCATCAGCACCTGGAGCAGATTCAGAAAGATCTGGTAAATGTGTGCCCTGGGCACCCAGAAATGGTGTCCCACTGCTGGACAAGCAGAGTGCCAACGCCAGCATGGGTCTCAATCTTTTTAGAGGGGGTTAGCTCTCTGCCACGGGGAGGAAGGAAGATAATCATCACACCTACCATTACTGTGCCAGCAGTGGCTCTGAGAGGTGATTCTGCTCCTCTTACCTCTTCCAGAATGACACCAGGAAGAAAACACAGGTCTTGGAACAGGAACTGAGCACAAGACAGGCTGAGAGGGACCATTGGTGTGCCCACAGCCAGGAGCTGCACAAAGAGTTGGCTGAAAGCCAGGAAGGTAAGGCTCCTTTCCCAACCCCTGCCCCATCCTGTCTCACCAACAGGGATCTCTGATGCCACACAGAGGAAAAGGGCAGTGCCTGGGGATGGGAGAGGGAGAAAACAACCAGCAGGACACTTCTGCGTAGACATCCCAGGGAAAGCTTATGATAGAGAAAGCTCCCGTGGCTGGCAGTGCATCTGGCTGTGCTACCTGGATCCTGTGCAGAGGTGGTGCCTTTCAGGCCCCATATCTGCTAAGCAGGTGTATCTTGATGCCGCAGCTTGATTCCTCTGAACTCTAGGTCATCGCAGAGCCTGCAGGGCTATTGGCTCCTCTATACATGGCTGGACAGGCTTCCCTGCCCCCTTCTCTCTCTTAGTTTGCCCCCTCTGCACATCAAACTGCATTTTCATCTCTGTGTCTTGTTTTCCTTGCCTCAAACCGTCTCTCAGATATTCCCAATCAATTCACAGTGTCATAGTTAGTCTGCACTTTTGCCTCTTCCTCCGTTTGCTTTGGGACCCTGGATCTGCCTCTACCCTCCTGTCTCTATCCCTGTTTCACCCATGTCGCTTCTCCCTGCTTCTAACACTGTGCCTGAGGTGCTGCCATGCCCTCAGCCCTGGTCTTTCAACAAGCAGAAGAGCAAACACACTTTCTTGTTCCTCTGAACCTTGCCACTTTGATTCTTCCTTTTTATTCTGCCTGGAAGTTTCCTCCATTTCTGTGAGGTTTGGAAGCCCTTGTGGCCTTAGGGCCTGGGTAACACAGGTAGGCAGAGAAGACACTGCTGTTGTGTGTGCAGGATGCACATCACTTTGGCTTTCTTTGCTCTTTCTCTTCCCCTTGCCCTTGCCCGCTGCAGCGCTGGGGACGGCACAACACAAGAGGGAGTCTCTCGAAGCTGCCCTGAAGGAAGAGGCCTCTGTGAGGAAGGAGGAGGCTGGGAGACTGCGGCAGCAGGTGGAGTCTCTGCAAAGGAAACTGGAGAGCACCGAGGAGCAAAGACAGGCTGTGCTGGTGAGGCTGCCAGATGCCAGGAAGGGCCATTTCCTAGCTGGTTGTGGCTCATCCTCTAAGGGATGGCACTATGGTAACTCTACACAGGAGAGGTCAAAAACCACTTGTCCTTGCTCCAAACCCAGGAATGGAAACACTGGGATCCTTTGCTCTTCCCTTCCTTCCCAATGGAGAGCACATTGTCATGGCACTGCCTAAATCAGGCTGAGTCTGGACCTGAAATCCTGGCTGCCCTTGTGGCAGCTCCTCCCCAAAGGACCACTCAAGTTAAGCTCCAAGAGGTTGGGAAAGGGCAGGAAGGAAACTGTGACTGGCTGAGGGAGCTGGGAGCGGTGCAGAGTAAAGGGGCACCCAGGAAAGGTCTGCAGTATCCCGAGAGGCAGGGAGAGAGGGACAGCCCGTGCCTGCCGCTGCGGCAGGAGCTGAGATCTGCTACGAAGAGCAGATATGAGAGATGGAATGATTGACTCCCTTTGTTCCTGCTTTGCAGCATGAACGGGACAGGCTGCAAGCAGAGAAAGGAAAACTGGAGTGTCACATCAAACTTCTTGAGGAATCAGTCACAGCCTCTGAAACCCGAGCAAGTACAGCAACAGACAGGAATCACTCCCTTGAAGAAGAACTCCAAACTGCACTGTCCATCTTAAAAATTAAAAATGAGGAAGTGGAAGATCAGGGGAAGAAAATGGAGATGCTCCAGAAAGAGGCAGCAGAAGGTAAAGCTTTGCAGGAGAATCTCATTGGTATGACTGCCATCCTGTCAGAGAGGGAGAGAGAAATGACGATGTACCAGGAGCAGATGAGAGTCCTGGAAAAGCAGAAAGAAATGCAAAAAACTGCTCTCAATCAGGTTATTAAGGACATAACAGAGAAAGAAAAGAAGACAGAATTCCTGCAAGAACAGATACAGGAGCTGGAGAAGCAACAAGAAAAACAAAGGATTGCTTTAAACAAAGAGCTGGAAGAGAGAGAGTGGGAGATGAGGTCCCAACAAGAACAGATACAGGAGCTGGAGAAGCAGCGAGAAAGGGAGAGGGCTGCTGTCAGCAAGGTGAGCAGGGAGCTGGGAGAGAAGGAGCAGGAGATCAGATCCCAGCAAGAACTGATAGGGGAGTTGGAGAAGCAGTTAGAATTGCAGAGTGCTGCTGTCACCAAGGTGAGCAAGCAGCTGGAAGAGAGGGAGCAGGAGATCAGATCCCAGGAGGAGAAAATAATCATTCTAGAACAACATGGTGCATCACAAATGAGAAATCTGCTCGAGGACCTTGATCATATGAAAGGAAACCTGAAGGAGAAAAACCTGGAGCTTCTGTCTCTGACTCAGCAGATTCAAGAACTGGAAAAGGAGAGAGAACAGGGGAAATCTCTGCATGCCAGCCTCGAACACCTGAGGGCAGCTCTTAAGGAGAGAGAGAGTGAGTGTGACACTCAAAGGGAAGAGTTAAGGCTCTTGCAGCAGCACAAGGAGCAGCAAGAGGGGCAGCTGCAAGAGCTTCTTGATAAAGTAGAAAACATGACCCTTTCTTTATCTAGAAAAGATCAAGAGCTTGAGTCACAACAAAAGCAAATCCAGGAAGTTGAAGAAGCCCTGGAAATGCAGTTAAGGACTGTCCATGACCAACTGGAGCAGACCTTAGCAACCTTAAAAGAAAAAGACAGACTCTTAGACATCCAAAAGCAACAAACAAGGAACTATGAGGAAAAAACAGAACAACAGATGAATGTCTTGCACAGAGACTTAGAATACACTAGGACAGTATTGAAAGAAAAGGATGTCATGATTGAATCTCAGAAAGAACTGATTGAGACCTTCCAAAAACAACAAGAAGACACTGAACAGCAGAAGAAAATTCTGCAGGGTCTCCAAGCGGAACTAAAGGGAAAAGAGCAGGAAATTTTGTCCCTTAGAAAGCAGTGTGAGGCATGCAAGGAAAAGGAGGAAAAGCACGAAGCTGAGCAAACAAAGTTCCAAGCAGCAACCCTGGCTCTGAAGGAAAGAGAAGAAAAGATCTGGATTCTGGAGGAGGCCATCTCTAAGCTGCAACAGCAAAAGGAGGAGACAGTGGGGCAGACTAAAGCCATCATGCAAAAACTAGACTATGCTGAATCCTCTTTTGAAGCCAGAGCTCATGAGAGAGTGTCTTTGCAAGAGCATGTCCAGGACCTTCGAGAGCAGAAGGAGGTGGAAGGCAGGCAGACTAAAAGTCTAGAGCAGGATCAAGACAAAATGAGGCAGATGTTGCAAGAGAGCCATTTGGAGTTCCTCAAGCAGACAGAACAAACAAGCATGTTCCAACTTCATGAAGAAAGCATGAAAGTAACACTAACATCATGCCAGAAGCAAGTAAGTCTGCTTGAGGAAGTGGTGAGGGAGACAGATGAAACCAAGGAAACTATTCTGCAAAAATTCCAGTGCCAAGAAGAAGAAGTGAAGCCTTGTCAGAATCTCCAGCTTAGGCCAACCGAAGAGAATGAAGAGGTTAGACATGAGGGAGAGCAAGAGAAGCTGCTGGAAGAAGCCTTCCCTGAGAAAGAAGGAGAGACCAAGACTCAAAGAGAGCAAAAGGAATTAGAAGAGGAAATAAGAGCTCTTCGAGAAGATCTCCAGCATGTTCAGCAGACTCTGACAAAGAAGGATGAAGAGATCAAGTACCAAACTGGCAGAGTCAGGTATTTAGAGGAGACCCTGACAGGGAGAGAACAAGAGCTTAGGAGGCAGAGTCAACTCCTGGAAGAACTAACATCAGCTTTGCGATGGAAGGATGAAGGGGAGACCCTAAAGAAACAAATCCAAAACCTCAAAGAATGGGAGGAAGTAGAAAAGAGGAAAGTTCTCCAGGAGAGAGACCATCTCTGGCAAAGGCAGAAGGAGCTAACACAACAATGGCAAGCTGAGAGGAAAGCCAGTGGGGAGGAATTGGAGCGTGTGGCTGCTGCTTTGAAGCAGACACAAAGCAGAGAACTTGAATGGAGAGAGAAGACACAAGTCCTGAGAGCTGCCCTTGATGAAAGTGAAATGACCAAAGGGACTCTGGTGAAAGAATTAGTCATCCTGCAGAAAATGGTTTCAGAGAGGGACACAGACCGATTTCACCAACAGGTAGGCACTGGGATTGATCTTAAGGCCACTCGAACATCCATGAAGGGTTCCAGTGATGTTTCCCACCCAGAGGTGGCAATAGAGATTCCCATCAGTACTCGACCAGCCTGGGTAAAGCAGCCAGGGCTGCAGCCTCGTCGGTCTGTGTGGCTCCAGCAGAGATCATTCACCTGTGAGAATGTCTCCTGGCAGGCCCACAATGCCTGACACAGCTCTGGAGCTTGCTGCTAAACTCAGCTCAAGCTAAGAGCTGGCCTTTGGGAACTGGTGCCTAGAAAAGGTCAGCCAACACATGGGGGCTTGGATTTGGCATGGGAAGGAAAGGGAACTGCTGACCAGACTGATGTACTGAGCTTAGCAGAGTTTTGTACCGATGGCTGAAGCAGCTGCAGTGCTGGAGCTTAGAGGATGCCATCAGAGATGGAGGTTTCTGAGGCACAGCTTGGGCAGTGTAGGAAGAGGAATGGGATTTATACCGTTGCCTAGTTGGGCTTCATTGCTCATTCAGGACATGCTTGTTCCACCATCCAAAAAGCACAGAGGCAAATTTGCGTGGATTTGTCCAAGATGAACTGATTCCGGTCCTGCCAGTGGAACAACTGCAGTAGCCTTACCAGGAATTTGCCAATATTCTGGCATTCCATTAGTATATTGGTGTAGAGAAAACCTACTAAGAAAACACTGTATGTATGCATTATACATTTACACATGACTTGAGAAACATTACTGGCAGCCTGATCAGGATGCTGACAGGTCTTAGACCTGCTGATGGGAAGTAAAGAAGTGACAGAGGGCAGGAAACATGAAAACAACGTGAGATTTCAGTTCTATCCATGTGGATGAGCTGTGCAAGAGCAGTTGATTAGGGAATGCAGTTGCATCCATACAGGCTGAGTTAGTGCTGGTGTCAGGACCACATTATTGATGCTCCAAGGAGCAGTTCAGCAGGAAAGGCAGAGCGAGGGAGGAGACTCCTGACGAGGTTCAGAGCAGTGCATGTGACTTCGTTGATAATGTGATTTTTTCCACCGAGCAGTTCTGCATGAGGATGTAACAGGTAAAGAGAACAGAGAACAAAACAATAGTGTTCCATCACTGCAGAAATACGTGCTTCACCCACAGCTTGCACATGTTGGGTTGTCTAAGGACAGAAAGTAGAACTCTAGACAGGACAATGTACAGTGATAGTCAAAGAGGATGACCAGAGAGGGTAAATAATTTCCCTTAGAGGAAGATGTAAATGTGGAAGTCTTCATGACTGACAAGAAGTGGCTGAGAGGGAACTGGAGATGCTACAGACCTTTGTAAAACTGTGAAGTGGCTGAATAGGAAATGACTGCTTCCAGTCTCTCAGAACCAGAATGGGAGACACTGAACAAAACTACCAGGAAGCACAACTCAATTTTCCAAGGTGATTTGGAGAAGGGCCCCTAGAGGGAGAGTGTGTTGCCTTGGCCTGTGCACCAGGAGGAGAAGGTCCTTAGCACTGTCCATTCCTGTTGTGGTCACTTTCCCCGACGTGTTGGTTCTAACACCCTTCTAACCTTTATGTGGCACCAGCTCATGGAATCTCCTCTCTGAATGTCCATCAGGTTTTTGCAGAAGGGGAGCAGCTGTCGTGGCTCTCAGAGAAGAGACTCATGTCGCAGAGCCTGGAATGTCTGCAGCGGACAGTTGCAAGGCTGGAAGAGGAGAAGGTGGAGCTGAAGCAACAAAATTCTGAGCTCAGGAGAACTCTTGAGCAGGTAAAATGGGCTTTTGCTGCCTCTGCAAAGCTTCATGGTCCTCTGGACCATGACATGTTTTCCCAGACAGCACTTTGGAGTCCTTTGCTTGTTTCCTTCCCTCGCCCCGCTGTGCGCACACACTTTGCATTTTCTCTCTCTTCTGGCACCCCATGGCCTTCACAAATGCACCTTCACTGCAGTGCCACCCTCCTTGTCCCAGGGTCCCCAGACACACACCTGACTCTCCTCCATAGCCCACATGGAGTGCTTTTTTGTTCTCTGGTGTAATGAAGGATCTGTGAGCAGAGATCTCCTGGCCTTGATGTCCAGAGATCCTTTTGGCCTATGTTTGGTGTGAGCCTTTCTGTCATCCAATGTGCAGGTGGAACATGAACGGAGGAGGCTGAGGAGGTGTTTTAGGGATCAGATGCTCCCAGATGCCTGTGGATTATCTCTCTCCCAGTCTGACCAGCACAAGGTGTCCACTTCTAGACAGGTGAGAACAGAATCTTCTTAGGCTGGAGTGCTCTCTGGGCATACAGAGGAATGATGGCAAATCCCAGTGGCAGCAGCCCCCCAGTAGAGACCTAACAGAAGTCAGATATAGACCATGGCACTGACCAAGCTGCAGCCTAAAATGAAATCCATGTTTTTCTTCACAGGAGGAGTCTCATGCTCACTGCAGTCAGCAAATAGCTGAGTTACAGAAGCAGGTGAGGCATAGAAAAACTCTCCTCAAAAGCTGCTGTGGCTGAACTGATGGGCACAGCTTTGCATGATGCTCCAGCCTAAGGTTTGTTTGGCTGTCAGGAAGTGAGTGTCACATGCAGTGTCAGTCCTGCACCTGTTGGCAACAACCAAACTACATCCTTCACCTCAGTCTTGTCTCTGACTTGTGTAAAGGTCAGGCAGGGTGGGAGGAAATTCAGAACACTGGAAGTCACCTGAAAGTACCAGGATCATAGAGTCATAACATCCTTAAGGCTGCAGAAGCCTTCTGAGATCATCTAGTCTAACTGTTAGCGCACCACTGTCAATCCCAAACCTAAACCATGCCCCTAAGCACCACAGCTACATGTTTTTTGGACACTTCCAGGGATGGTGATTCCATCATTCCCTGGGCAGCCTGTTCCCATTTTCCCTTGCCTCCATTAGCAGCAGAGTTTGCATCATAGCAGAGGTCCGGGGCTCTGAGACAGTGCCAGAGCTGACAGCCTTCGGGCCATCCTGATGTGCTAATCTCCACCCGCTGTGGGACCGAGTCAGAGGCCTCAGAACTCTGCGCATGTTTGGTTTGTCAGTGTAAGAATGTTCCTTCCAGCTGCTGAACCCTATTGCACGCTTTGCACGGC
The DNA here is from genome assembly GCA_035583155.1 of Acropternis orthonyx. Classification (NCBI taxonomy): domain Eukaryota; kingdom Metazoa; phylum Chordata; class Aves; order Passeriformes; family Rhinocryptidae; genus Acropternis; species Acropternis orthonyx. Next base: position 1,316,725 of record JAWWEU010000053.1, on the reverse strand, counting down.
AAACCGAGCAGGATGGGGGAGCAGCTTCAGCAGTGCTTTAAGGCCCCTGGGCTTTGTTCACCACATTCTTCTCTGCTCATATGTGGAACACTCCAAAGTTTGGGAGAGGGAGAGTTGGCTCCCTTTCCATGGGCGAGCTCTCACAGTGCTCAAGTAGAACAGTTCTCCAGTACCTCAGGTAAGCAGCAGCCCTCCTGCTGAGGCACAGCATGTGCAACTCAGGGCTCAGTGGCCCAAATCTCTCCTTTGGAAATCAGAGCTAGTTTAGCAAATCCTGTCGGAACTGTCTCTCTAAGAGACCTGTGATGGCTGAGGGCTGTATGGGGGAAGGGTTGGCTGGAAAGAAACTTGACTTATTGATAAGCTGAGCCTCATTCTGAGGTCTCTGGGAGCCTGTTCCTTTCCCTTTCACGAGGTCCAGGTATTTGTCAGGGGCTGGAGCTGGAGGCTGTGTCTGCCCTGACAGCCGGTACCGTGTTGCTCTGGATGGTCCTGACAGCACGGGCTTGTCTGAGCTTGGCCTTGTGCCTCTTTCAGGTGTCCTTCCTGCAGTCGCAGATGGCACGAGATCGACAGCACAAGCAAAACTACATTGAGAGCTGTGCAAGGACCAACCAGGAGCTGTCAGACCTTCACCAGGAGCTGTCCTGCTCCTTGGCAGCTGTGCTGAGGGAGCCCAGAGCTGCTGTTCTGGAAGCAGAGACTCAGAAGCTGGATCGGTCTCTGAACCTTACCTTGGCACTGTCATCCCTGGACTGTCAGTCTCCCGAGAGACAGATGGTGCATCCAACAGCCAGACCTGCCAGAAGTGATCTGAGGTAACAGCACCTCTGGTCTCCATATGAATGGAAGGACAAAGAGCAAATGGATGTGAGAAATGGGATGAACTCCTTGGGGCAAGGCTGCTCCCTGCGTTTTCCCTCTGCTCCTCTCACATTCAACTGGTGCTGTCAAACCTCACCTTATCCTGAGGATTAGGATCTGTGAAGTGTTTTTTCAGGCAGAGGCTTTCTGGGGGGAAAATGTGAATCTGCAAGAATGAAGACAGAGGTTAGGAGAGAGAATGATGTGTGGAGAAAGAAGCCCAAACATGAAATGAACGATTCCTGAACAGTAAGACTTCTGCATGACAGAAGCTGCTCAAATAAAATAAAAGGACATAAAGGGTGCACTACAAACAACTAAAGGAGCATAACAGCATTTTTTCTTTCTGCATTTGCAATCATCTCCTAGGCACAGGCATTTTAAAATTTTTTTTAATAAAATTCTTTCAGGAGAAGGTTAGACTTGTTTTTCCCCGGCACAGTGAGTCTCTTCAGAGGTGTTGTGGGAGCTCTGCTCTTGAGGGCAGAGCAATTGCCTGTGAGAAGAAATGGGAATTTGAGGTGTTGTGGGAGAAAGGGGTGGAGAGTGCACGGCAGGGATGGGAGGCGGAGGAGAGAAGTGGGGGGAGGTTCGCTTTCGCCTTCCCTGAGCTTTTCCTGTCTCTCCCTTTTCCCTTGCCCTGTCCGTTTCCCTGCAAAGCACGGGGGCTGTGGTGGCACGCTGTGCTTGCTGGGACAGCCAGCCCGGGGCACAGCCCGGCTGCTCTGCAAAGCGCAGAGTCCAACTGTGTCCAACTCAGGGTCCAACTCCTCCGACTGGGAGCGAGTCCCAGGCAGGCAGAGCCACCCCCCGCCAGGGGAGGGGGCCGGGAATGGTCCCTGGTGCCTCTAAGTGTAGGGCTGACATTCCTGGCTGCGCTAAACTGATCATGGGAATTAAGTGACTCAACACCTTTGAGCTCCTGGATTTTTCAACCTTTTTGTTTGAAAATCCCCCTTGAACCAGAAAAGGCCCAGGAAGCGAGTGCTGGCTTTGCCTTTCTTACAAAGGCAGCGCAGCCTCAGCAGGCACCGCCCCCATCAGCTGGGGCTGCCAGCCGAGCATCACCTGCTCAGCTGGGCTCTGCTGACATGCAGGTTTGTTCTTCGCTCCCTGGTGCAGCTCTCAGGGCTCTGGCAACCTGCGCCTGTGCAGCCCCGAGCGGGGGAAGATGTGCCGACGGGACAGATGCTGCCGTGGGAGGGTGAGGCGTGGCTGGGGCAGCTCAGAAACCACTTGCCATCGAATGGGGGACGAAAATCATCCTTAGGGCACAGACGAGTGCTCTCAAAGATGCAAGCAAAAACTACCTGGCAAAGTTTTATGAAGTAGGTTTAATTTGTTCTTTAAGGTCTGTTCCAAGAGAGGAATCTTTGATGTAGTCAGCAAGACTTTTCTTCTGCCTGGAAGACCTATTGATATAGCCCCAAAGCAGAGAAAAAAAAGTCCACTTTTGAATGTCACTGGATTCTCCATCTATTTTATGAGCCTTAAACACATTTATTTCCACATTAGAAATTTTGAAATATCTGAAAAATGCAATTTTCCCCCTCACGTGGCTTCTCTAAACCTGCAGTTTTAGTTTTCTTGAATATGTTTAACCACCAAGAACCTTTTGAGACTTCATTCATTTACTCTTTGTCAGGGAAGACAGAAAGATTCCTGCAACTCAGATCCCAGGGCAGAATCCCAAAACCACAGGAAACTCAGCAACTCTGAATGCATGTCAAGAGCCAGGCCCCTGCCCAGCTGCCCAGCAGGGCTGTGGGGACGGGGGGGGTGGTGCAGGTGCCAGGGCCAGCAGGGAGCTGGGATGGGGGAAAAGCAGTGGAGGGGTTGTCCAACAGCCCCTGGAATGTGGGGGTTTGGATGCTGGCAACAGCCAGAACCCCTGGATATTGGCATTTGGACAGTGCAACTGAAAAGGTTTTTGTGGCAGGCAGCGGAGTTTTGCGCTGAGAAGGAAAAGACCTTCTTGGTTTAGGCTTGGTGGATTTTCTTGCTTCCTTTTCCCCTAAAGACACAGGAGTTTTGCAGCATGGAGTGATGTGCATGTGAAACCGTGCCTGAGTGGCAAAGAGTTCTCAGCTTAATGCACTTCAGCCACTTTCATTTTGACTCCTGGCCTGTTCTCCATATTCACAAACTACTGGGAGCTGCTGCTTATGTTTCTCCTGCAGAGTTCCCAACCTTCTCCATAAGAGCCGCACCACTCCATGCTCATTGAGCACTTCCCCTTTAAGCTCTCTCGCCACTCGCTCTCTTATGCCAGTCCTCCCTTCTCCTGGGTATTTCAGCCAAATACTCAGTCCTAGGGACAAGAAGCAAAAGGAGGATCAGAGCGTTGTGTGGCACAGGGAGGACACCGGTTGTAAAGTCAGCTACAAACCCGTTTTTCTTTACCCCACCTCTCCCTGCCCCCTCTTCCCTTCTATAGCTCTGCTTTGCCATGGTTTTTTTACCAGGAAAAGCACCTGACTGTGCAGCATTTGCTGGTGATCTTCCCATCTGGGCTCCTGGGACAGCAAAAAATCCCACAGGAGTTCTTTCCCTCATTTCAAGTGAGCATGCCAGCTCCTTGGGCAGCTCAAATACTTCATCCTGAGAGAATACCCCTGAGACTGCAAGGAATTAGCAAGTGCCAACAGTGGCCCTGTCCAGCACAAGCACAGCTGAGTCAAGACCTCCTGGTCAGACTAAAGGGCAAGAAGCAAATACCCAGGCAGAGGAAGCAGGGACAGGCATCCTGGGAAGAGTATAGGGATGCAGTCTGGTTGTGTAGGGATGGGGTGAGGAAGGCCAGGGGAAAGCCGGAGCTGAGCTTGGTAAGGGATGCAAGGCATAACAGGAAGGGCTTCTATGGGTCTGTCAGCCAGAAAAGGAAAGTCAAAGAGATTGAACCCTCTGCCTCCTGATAAGCAAGGCTGGTGACTGATACCAACAGACAAGGACAACGTCGAGGTACTCCACAACTTTTTGCCTCAGCCTTCAATGGCAGCCACACCTCAGGAGTGGATGGACAGCAGGGGGGTTGCGAGAGCCCAGTCCCTCCCACTGTAAGAGAGGATCAGGTGGTGACCACCTGGGGAACCTGGCTTCTGTCTGTGGAACCTGAGGAGATGCATCCCAGAGTCCTGAGGGAATTGGCTGATGCAGTTTCCAAGCCCCTCTCTATGATCGTCACCAAGTCCTGGCACTCAGTTGAAGTCCTCAGCAATAGGAAAAAGGGATATACAAGCAGGGAAGAAATGGCTACCCTGGAAACTACCAACCTAACACCCTCACCCCTGTGCCTGGGAAGATCATGGAACAGATCCTCCGAGAAGCCTGACTTCACCAAGGGCACGTCATGCTTCACCAACCCAGTGGCTCAATCCATGGGCAAGGGAAGGGCTACAGATGTCATTTACGTGGACTTGTGTAAAGCCTTTGACATAGTCCCCCACAACACCCTTCTCTCCAAAGTGGAGAGGGACGGATTCAAAGGGCAGATTATTTGGTGGGTGAGGAATTGGTTGGGCTGTTGCATCCAGAGGGTAGTGGTCAATGGCTCAGTGTCCTGATGGACACCAGTGACAAGTGGTGTCCCTCAGGGGTCCAGTTCTACTTAATGTCTTCATTGGTGACACAGACAATGGGATCAACTGCACCCTCAGCGTGTTTGCAGACACCACGTAGCTGAGGGGTAGGCTTGATGCTCCTGAAGCATAGGGCCATCCAGAGGGACCTGGACAAGCTCAGAAAGTGGCTCAGGGCAACCTCATGTGCATTAATAAGGCCAAGCACAAGGTGCTGCCTCTGGGTCAGGGCAAATCCTGGTATCAACACAGGCTGGGGAATGCAGGGATTGAGGGCCCTGCTGAGAAGGACTTGGGGATGGAGGAGAGGCTGCACATGAGCTGGCCACATGCACTGGCAGCCCAGACACCCTCTGTGTCCTGGGCTGCATCCCCAGCAGTGCAGGCAGCAGGTGAGGGAGGGGATTCAGCCCCTGGTGGGGAGTGGCTCTGCCTGCCTGGGACACACTCCCAGTCTGAGGAGTTGGACACTGAGGCCTTTGCAGAGCAGCCAAGCTGTGTCCCAAGTCCCAGCAAGCACAGTGTGTCCACCACAGTTCCTGGGCTTTGCAGGGAAACAGACAGGGCAGGAGAAAAGGGAGAGAGGGGAAAGACAGGAAAGGGGCAGGGAAAGCAGAAACCCCCCCCCATTCTCTCTCCCACCTTCAATCTCTGCTGTGCTCTCTCCACCCCTTCATTCCATAACACCTCAAATTCCCATTTCTCTTCACATGCAAAAGCTCTGCACCCACTCCCAGGCACCTTCACCCATGGGGCCCGTGGCACCCCAGCACCAGCACCCTCACCCCAAAGCCCCCTGACCCTGCCCACCGCAGCCTGCGCTGCCCACCCCACGGCTCACCCCGAGTGGGGACATGGGCCAGTGCCCGCTGCCAGCAGCAGCAATCCGGGCAGGGCAGGGATGGCCTCGCCTG
>JAWWEU010000053.1:1279003-1302826 GCA_035583155.1 Acropternis orthonyx | reverse complement strand
GGCAATCCTCAGCACGCAGGGGCACGAGCGCTTGTCCGGGCAACACCGAGCCACAGCCTGGGGTCACCTTTCAGGAATGGATTCATCCACCCCCAACCACATTAAAGCTTGTCCCCAAACTGTCGGGACCCACCAAAACTTCCCACCCACGTCGACACAAGAGAAGACAGACCAGGCTGACATTGGGGCAGGAAGATGTCAAGCTGCCCGGCAGGGTTGGCACTGGTGCTGACTCCCAGGGGAAGGCAGATGGTTCTGCCGACGGACAGGTCAAAACTGTGTTTAGACAAGTAAGTGCAGCAGAAGTCCAGAAGCTCTGGGAACTGGCCAAGACTGTTGTGCTCAGAGTTTTTGGGAAGCTGAAGGTTCCTCGGGATCAACTTGTCAGCTTTTTACGGAAGGCTGCCCAAGGGATCAGAAGAAGATCTGGCAGCTATGTGGGAGAAGAGCCTTCAGAGACACCTCACGATCACCATCAGGACTTGGAAGCGGTGGCTCAAGAGCTTGTAGCGACAGTGTTGGACACATTGGGGCACCATCTGGAATCCCAAATTTCTGAGGCAGAGGCAGCAGCCAGGCAGGAGGAGGCACCTGCTGATGGAGAAGCCAGCCAAGCAGACGAGCCCAAGGAAGCCAAAACAGCCCCTTTACACAGTGTCCATGTAGAGGCTTGCCTTGACAAACTCACCAGACTCGTTGTTAAGAATGTTCGAAACCTCTTGAAATCAATGGTTGCTTCTCAGTTTGGACGAGTCTCCGGCTGTGAGTACACTGAGGTCATGGAGCTTCACAGTGGCCCGGTCTCCAAGGGACAGCCACAGCCACCCCAGACACTTTTCTCAAAGAAGGGCATGGGAGAAAGACGAGGATTCCCCAGAGCATCGGTGCAGCAGAGCCTGGAAGCGAGCCCAGGAGCAAAGTTGCCCCTCTTACACCCAAAACGCCCTGCAAAAAGGGTTGGCTATGCCAGAACCTTGGAGCCTGAGATTCTTGAAATGGTGGAGGAGAGCTTGGAGGAAGAAGGGAATGTAACAGGCAACACTCCGGATATAAGGACCATGGCAAACCAGGTCATTCGCTCTGTGATACAGCGGATTTGTCCGTGTGGGCCTGCACCGACCCCCGAAGAGGATTTCCAACGGCCCACTGACCCACCCGCTGAGGGCACCGTCCCCTCCGCGCGCCCGCGGTTCCCCTGGCAGCCCGTCCCTCCGGCGGGTCCCAAACCCCCTGCCCAGGCTGGGGCATGGCGCAGAAATCTGCGCCCAAAGCCCGTCTGAGGAGAGTGAGGGGTGTGGCAGGAGGTGAAGAGCCCCCAGACAGCAAACACGCACCTACACCCTTGTTTTTTCAATAAAGAGTTTATTCCCAAGTTGGGTGTGGCTGAGGTGGAGTTTGTTTCCCCACTGCAGCCCTCGGAGAAATGTGCTTTGCATCAGGAGCTACAAAGGTGTTGATAACACAGCAGGGTTTTGGCTGCTGCTGAGCACAGCATCAGCACTGTCACATTCCTCCCCAGTGGAGGGCAAATCCTGGGAGGGAAGGAGGGAGGGAGGGAGGGCGGGAGGGCGAGAGGGAGGGGAGGGAGGTGAGGAGTAGCCAGCCTTCTTGTCTCACATAACAGGCTTTGCTCCTGGGCGAGTGGAGGGGAGGGGTGGGTCCCCTCTGAGGCAGCCTGGCTTTCACCAGGCATACTGACAAATATCTTGAGAAACATCTATCTCCTATGTTTTGTCATTTACCTTAACTCATATGACTTAAAATGTGTTAGTTCTTATATTAAAATGTTAAAACTTAACAATATCTACTAAATAAAACATAGCATCTGGTTCTGGCGAAACATAAACATATCTATTACTTCAACCTTTGTGGTTTTGAATGAGTTAGTTTTCTCAGTTGCTGGGTTGGGTACTGCACTCTTACATACACTGCAGTTACTAACACAGCCCAGATCCCAGTTTGGATCAATATCCCAAGAGCAGGACGTGCCACGATGTTGAAAAGCCTGTGGCACTTGGGAACCACCCAAGCAAATCTTCCCACCTGTTCTCCATCTCTCCTCACTAGTTCTAGGACATGATGTGTCTTTCCCATATTGTGCTGAACACTGAGCAGTGCCTTCTGACTTTCCTTCTTCAGCTGTTGTAGCACTTTGTGCAGGTCAGGGTGATCCAGCAGTTTTTTAACCCGGATAATGCCCCTTCGAGTATCTATAGCCGACCATGACTGGCTGGCCTCCCTTCAGATTGTCCTGAAAGTCTTTGATTTTGTTATTTGGATCTGATTGGAGAGACATGGAGCTCAAGAAAGCTCTCCATACAGGCCTGGCCATTGGTCCCTGTCATCGTTTATCTTATGCAGAGGGTAACCTTTCATCCCATCCAGATTTGTGTGCTTTCAGAGGATGCTTTAACAGGCTGTTTGCACGCTCCACCATCCCATTTCCCTGGGGATAGTAGGGTGTGTGGAAAACCTACTCAATCCCCTCCTTCCTGGCCCAGTCCTGTACCAGGACACTGATGACGTGTGATCTGTTGTTGCTTTGTGTATCATCTGGAACAGGAAAACTACAGACCCGATTACAGAGCCCTGAACCAGCAACTTTAGCACCGGCGTGTTCGGTCGGCCAGGTGGACCCCAGGTACAACTTCCCTTGGGTCAGGACATGCTGGTACCTGCTCAGGGTCCTCAGGGGCCTGTGGGAGGCCACCTGTGTGGGACCAGGGCCCCACATGGGCTTTAAATGTAAATGTGTAAAGGCTGCCCCTAGAAATGGGTCTCATTGCTGGTTGCCATGGCGGCATCCCTGGTAACGGGTCCTAATGGTGGCTGCCCTCGTACAGTGATGGTTTTCTGATGGTTGCATCATATAGGGAGGCTGGAGCAAGATGGTTATTAAAGTCCCTTCAAACTCAAACTATTCTGTGTTTCTATGGGTTCCTATAGCCCTTCCCCACCTCCCACGGCCCCTAGGGGTTCCTATAGCCCTTCCCCAGCACCATGTGTCCTATAGCCTCTAGCCCAGCCCTTATGGATTCCTATAGGTCCTTCCTCACCTCTCCCAGCCTCTTGTGTTCCTATAACCCCCTCCAGCTCTCCCAGTTTCTATGGATTTCTATAACCCTTCTCCCAGTCCATGTGGTTTCTAAGGTCCTTTCCCCAGACTTTATGGGTTCCTCTCCCCCACTCTTATTTGTTCCTATAGCCCCTTCTCCAGGTTCCACAGGCCCTATAGTTCCAACGGCCCCTTCCTCAACTTTTATGGGTACTTATTGCCCCTTCCTCACCCTCTATGTGTTTCTATAGCCCCTCCCCCAGCTCCTGTGAGTTCCTGTAGCTCCTTCCCCAGCTGCCCTGGTTTGGAGATGACCCTGTGTGTGGGACTGTGTCCTTGCAGGAGTCCAGGCAGGTGACATTGGCTGGTCCCCCCTTGCCAAGTGTTGCAGTTGCTCTGTCATTGGAGGCCACCGGGCTGGTCAGGCACAGGGCTGTGCTGGCTGTCCCAGGTCACCTCCTTGTCTGGCACATGCCTTAACGTTGCCTCCATGAGGATCTGCTCCATGATCCTCCCCGGCACAGAGGGTGAGGCTCTCTGCTCCGTAGTCTCCCAGGTCTTCCTTTCTCCCCTCTGTAAAAACAGGAGCAGTATTTCCCTAGCTCCAGTCCCCGGGGACTTTGTGTGGGTTTTCAAATAGGATAGGGAGGAGCTTGGCAACCCCATTGCTCCATTCCCTTGGGATCCTGGGGGCATCTCCCCAGGCCCCACAGACTTGTGTCCAGCCAGTTCCATCAGGTGATCTCAAACCTGCTCTTTTCTTCCTCTCCTGGAGGTTCAGGGACTTGAGAGATGTCATTATATTGTATTTTGTTTTACTTATTAAACTGTTCTTTTCTCAACCTGTGAGGTTTACTTATATTTTCCAGATTTCCTGCCCACCAGGGGAGAAGGCAGGAAGGGGTGGGGGGTGAGCAAGCAGGTATGTGTGGGATTTATTTGCCAGCTGGGGTAAAACCACAATGGTGGAGGCCCAGAATCCTGCACAGGAACTGGTTTGAGCAGCTCGTGCCAGGGCTCACCCAAAGGGGAGCAGTGGGAGCAACCCCTTCTCCAACAGGATTTTCCTGTCCTGCTGTGCCACATGCTTTGGTGATTCCTTGTGTTGGAACTTCCCACTAACCATCCCAACCAAGCCACAGCCATCCCAGCCACCTTCCCCAGGGTCACAGGAGCCACGTGCCCTGGCAGTGAGGATGGTGCCAACTGACCCACAGTGTGGCCAGTGGGTGGAGGGCATTGCTGGTCCCTGCTCAGCTCTTGCCCACCACACTTGCAAACACGCCCTGCAATCGTGGCTCCCTCATGACAAGAAATACTGTGCCAAACTGAAGTGAGTCCTGGGGACTCCCAAGGTGGTGCACACAGCTTGGCTTGCTTAGCCTGGAGACAAGGGGGCTCAGGTGGCCCTGGCAGCAGACGGGGTGGGTCCTGCAGGGTGGGTGTCAGGAAGGGACCACAGCAGCCAACATCGGTCACATCTGTTGGCAGCAGGCACCAGGTGACACGTTACAGCCTCAGGGCTCTGCTCACTGATGGGTGCAGTGTGACACGCAGAGTCTTTCAGCCTCTCAGAGTTACTCCTGAGCCAGGACACAGCTGGTTTCTGGGGGCACATGGGCAGGACATGTCCAGCCTCTCACCCACCAACACGGTTCTTCACAGGGCTGTGCTTTTTTTGCTTCCCACGTGATATTGATTGTCTTCAAGGTTCAACCACTTTCAGGATCTCTCTTCTTACTCTTTTTCAGGCAGTTCTTTGCTGTTCTTCTTTCCCCCACTCTGCCCTTAGTTCCCAGTGAGTTCTAAATAAAGGTGAATAGCACTGAAGTCTGTCAGAGTTACCTCCCAGCATCACCACAGCCCCAGTGCAGATTCACCCAAGGCTATTCCACAGCATCACTGTGTGGCCTAAAGATGAACAGGCCAGCATCAGAACTTACAGCTCCGTGCTGAGGGCGGTGGCACCAAAGGGGAATGAAAGTGCCCTCTGAAACTCATGCTCCTCTCCGGGTCTTCACCTCCTCCTCTGTCAGGAGGGAAATGAGCCATTGCATTTGGATCTTTGCTTGCTGGTGCTCTGCCCTACCTACCCTTGCCCCAGGCTTGTCTGTGTTCCACTCCCCCAGAGGAATCTCAGCTTCCCCCTGCCCCGATGGTTCCATCATTTGGCATCAGTGACACAGCTGAGCCATAAGACCTGAATGGCTCAGCTCTGGCTCGGCCCTGGCTCGGCCCTGGCTCGGCCTGGCCAGCTCTGGGCCATCCTTTCAGCCAGTCTGGCACATGTAACATCATCCACTTGCCAAGCAATGCCCAAAGCAATGCCCAGAGGCATCAAGCCACAAAAAGCCCAGGCAGGCCCTCCTGCCCAAGTGGTGGCTTGCAGCATTTCCTGAAGGTGGCAAGTGAAAGGGCAGCAGAAAGGGAGGACAAGGCAAGGGCCCACTTTCATCTCCCACAGGGGGAGGAGGGGGCAAGACAGGAGCATTTCCCTTCAGGGACCTTCGAGAACCTGCAGGTATTGGAAGCCATGCAGACCCCAGCTGGGTAGGAATGAGCAAGGAGGAGGATGGGAGAGGAGCTTCCCCCAGGGACTGGAGTTTAAATACCATGAGAATGGTGCTTAACAAGGGGCAACCCCCAGGGGTGCTCCAGCTGCCAGGACCAGGGGGCAGCTCTTCTCCCCCATGCTCTGCTGGGAGCTGTGCTTCCAGCTCGCTTCCAACAGCTTCCTGCAGTGCTACCCACCTGTGTGCTCTGCTGGATCTGCCCCTCACACCAGCTCCTTCCCCGCAGGTGTAGGACATAAACAAGCCAGGTGCAGCTCAGGCAAACAGTGCCTAAACCCTTCTCTGCTGGGCAGTGCAAAGGAGGTAGAGGAGCTGAGGGGCAAGGAATCACTGACCTGCCAAGCGGCCACCAGCACCCACCTTTGTCTGGATAACAGGTCTGATGGAGTGCTCAGGGTGATCCATGATTTCCTGCACTGCTCAAAGCTTCCCGTAAGAGCAGAGGCTTTGGAAACACCTCCACCTCAATTTTTTGTTCCCCAGATGAAGAAGCTTGGTCAAAGGACAAGAGACAACACAGGTAGGGCAAGGACAACCATGTTTCCACAATCCAGTGCTCTGGTCTCTAAACCAATCTCCCCCTTTCCCTCAGCCCCTCAATCCCAACCGGCTGCTTCTCCATAGCTTGGACTAATCAGCTCCCAAAGCCTGGGCAGGCACACACACCAGGGAATGTGAGGAACACACATCACACTTACACCAGGAACATTAACATGGACAAATGAGATGGGAACAGAACATTCCTACAAGACACGACTTGAATTTATGTTTATTTTATACATATATTTATATATATATACCTTTGTATAGATTAAACTGGGGGGGATTTTATCATATACATTTTTTTGGTATAATACATGAGAAACAGGGACAGGAACATAGCAAATATAAACCAGTACATTCCTTGAATGAACTCCTTGCCACACTGAGACTGAAAAACTGCATGCAATGAGGAGACAGAGAGAAGGGAAATCAATTTTATTAGAAAAAAAAAAAACAAGACAATTCAGGTACAACTGTCAACAGAGGAGCAGCACTATAGATGGCAAACCTGTATAAATTATAAGTAAATTCCACTCTGACATCTACTATGCTTTAAAGTGCAATGAAGCCTGATTTGTTTACCTACAGAATACAGGAAAGATTCCCCCCCTCTCCCCATTCCAATCTATCCCTAAAAAAAAAACCTAAAAAACCAAACCCAAACAAACCAACCAATAAAATAAATCTAAAGGATATACACTATCCACAGTCCTACAGAGACGCCTACATCTACTCAGTAGCACCAAGAATCTGATATGGGTGTAATTAAAATCAATCAAAACTCGGGAGCAATGGTAACATCTGTTTGCTGCTTCTGCAGCCCTCCTGCCCTTTATTGGTGTCTCGGAGGGGAGGTGGCTCTCCCTGCCTGCCCTGCCCGCCCCCCAGCCCGGCTCTGGCAGCAGCTCCGAACACACGCACAGCACAGCAAGAGCAGTGCTGGGGGGGACACTGAGGGGACACTGGGGGGACACGGGGGGGACACGGGGGGGACAGGAAGCCGAGGCCCCGCGTGGGGTCTGTGCAGGTGGGTGTGGAGGGAGCAGGACTGATCTACATGGAGGGGAGGAGAAGGGTTTGTGCAAGTCCAACACACGCCACGAGCCTCTTTGGTGACAGGGTGAAGGGAAGGGGAGAGAGGGAGAGGAGGGGGTCAGCACAGCCCCTCTCTGGTGAGCCTCTGGCTGTGTTGTCTTCCGAGGCCGGAGGCCTCTGTGCCACAGTTCATCTGCCTCCACATGCCACCTCTCAGCAGCCCTCAGAAGCCAAAGGTCTCCTGGGAAGCATAGACCATGTAGAGGAAGCCATCCTCATCCTTCTCCTGCTCGTAGATCTCAGAGATTGGGGTAGACACACTGACCATGCTGTGCTGGTTCACCAGCAGGAAGAATGCCTGGGTGGGATTCAGCTGCAAGCGGCGTCTGTGGGGGCAAGGCAGGAGGGGCAGGGTCAGCCCAGCTAGGGTAGGTGCCCTGATAGCCAGTTCCACCCCCAAGCAGTGCTGTTCACTTGGGGCCAGGACCTCCTCCTGCCACTCAGGACATGGTATTCCTGAGTCCAGCTGAGCTGCTCGAGGCTTCAAGGCCTCCTGAGTCAGGACTCCACAAAGCCCCCTTCTCCAAGTGCTGGTGGCAAGGGCAAAGCAAAGGGCAAAGTCCCTCTGAGCTGAAGGATAAAAGGGGGACTGGAGCCCCCCCCCACCATGAGCTCATTAGAGTCCCTATGAGGAGAGGTCACAGACCTTCACCAGAAGAACCTGCTCCCCCTCTCCCCCTCCAGCAGTCTGTACTACACACAAGGATGCTGTGGCTGCCATGTCCCCATCCCTGCCCTCAGCCCACCCCCTGTGCTGAGTGACCTGTGAGTAAGGACAGGTTCACAGCATGCCAGGTGAGGCCACCCCACTGACCGGATTATTTTGACCAATTCACTCATGTTGACATGGTCTGGGACAAGGAACTTGGTCTTGTCCAGCACTGGCAGCTGTTTCTCCCCTTTGTAGCGTTCGATGATGACCTGGAAGAGAAAGCCATGGGTAAGATTAGTCATGCTTGCAGTGCCCCCCACGTGCTGGCCTCAAGGTCAAACACAAATCCAGCGAGTGGAAAAGCTGAGGCAAAGCCCCCTTTTGCTACGCCCTCACAGGAAACAAAACAACAAAAGGACAGGGGCAGTGACCACCAGGCTGGCTGCACATGGCTCTTTGTCAGTCACCTGTGCCCGAGCCAGGCAGTGGGGAGCATCCAAAAGAATTAACTACAGCACCCACTGCTCTGGCCAGCTGAGAAACCACTGGATTGATGTCCACACTGGCCCTGGTATGCAGGAGATCTGGAAGAGCAGTGACTTCAACATCACTTTCAGACTGACCAAAGCCACAGATTTTGCTGGCTTGAGCTACAGACTGAGCTCCTGATGCACAGTTTCCTTCCCCTTTCCTTCCTGCTGCCATTCAGCATCACTCTGCCTGCTCAGGAGCAGCTGTGGATATTTCTAAACCAGCAGTTTTTAGAAATCCCATTGAAGCCACCCAGGGCATTCCTTCATAAAGGGGGAGTTTGGATTTCACCAGTCCCGCTCCTTGTGTTAACACTCAGACACACTGAGTCCAAGAAGGATCTGAAAACAAAGGCCACTCCTCCCATGTGCCACCCCAGCTGTGCAGGGGCTTCCCAGGCACTCCTGCAGTGGCACCCCAGGGACAGCCCAGCCTGTCCTCCCCTGCCAGAGGTCTTGCTTGAGAAAGCTCTTACCACCCTGCATTCTGAAATGGCTGAACAATGATTGCTGTTCCATTTTCCCGCTATTATAATTAATGATTTTCTTCTGTTAAGCTGTTTGCTGACAGCTACAATTGCTGTTCTAAACGAGCCTGGAGAATTCTGAGAATAAGGTCTCAGGCAGTTAAAACAGGTAAATGAATTTAATAGGGAAGATTAAAATAAGTAAAGAACTTATACAGCTTAATCCATTCCTGCTACAGTGATGCTCTGACTCTCACATCTCGCCAGTACCCAGCTATTTTCTCCACACAGAGACACTTGGATACTCATCAGCCTCTCCCACTTGAAACTGAACATTATTTTTCTCTGTAAGGCAAGGAATTCCCATAATTTATTTTCCCAGGTCCTTTCCAAAACTACAAGTGAGACCGCCAATGGCTTTGGGCAGCAGGATGGAGCAGCATGCAGAGAGAAGGATCCCCAGGAGATGGCTCTGTGGAGCCAGAAGGACCAAGGAACCTCTGGGAACACTGATTTCCCTTTCCCTTGATCCTTTGCTGACACTCCACCCTCTGGCGGCAGCAGCAGCAATGGAACTCCTGCCAGCCCACCCCAAAGGCAGAGCTGGCTCTCCAGCTGGGACGCTGTGGGATCACTGGTGAGCTGGGAATGCCTGAGGAGCCACAGGGCTGTTCTCAGGGCTCACCAGGATGGGCCAAGCCCCACTGCAGGCACGTCCTGGCTGAGGGAGAGGTGTGAGGGTCCTTGCTGAGAGCTCTGCACTGAAAACTCTCTGCAAAGCCCACCCTGGAGAAGCTCACCCAAAGGGAACCCAGGCACCTGAGGGTGAGACGAGCAGCACGTGAAGGTCCCCAGGGAACACCAGGTATTGCTCCTTCAGCCCCTTTTGCAAGGTGGGGCCATGATTAAAGAGCCTTCTTCTGCAACAGACTAAATGCATTAGGACATCCCTCACCAACCTGCTACTGGCCTCCCTCCCTCCATCCCAGGAGGGCAGAGGAAGGACAAGATGAGCAGAATCATCCTACTGTATTTAACTTGAGTCTTACATGGACAGGTGAATATTTTGGCTATGAGGAGAGGAATAGTCTGGAGGGGCTGGACTCTCCCAACAGCCACAGGCAGGGATGCTGCTGTGGCCACTGGGAAACACAGAGGCAACAGTGGCACCTTCAGTTCTTCAGTTTGCACAGAGGAACAGCTACACAGCAGCTGTCTGTGCACCCACCTTTACCTGCAGAGGGGGCCCTGCACACCTCGGTGATGCCTCATTTCTCACATGAGCAGGAACAGATGTCCCTCATTACCAGCCAGTTCCACCCCAAAAAGAAAAGCCTCTTGACTAACCCAAGAACGGGCTGGGAAGGGATGTCCTAGCTTTTACAGCAGCAGCTGCCTCGTGTCCTGAGCAGACACAGAGCCTCTCACACAGAACAAGCTCCAAGAGTCTCTGTTCCCAGAACTTGAGCTGCTATTTGGGTAACCCAGCTATGGGAACAGGTGGCCAATGGACAAAATGTTCTTGTCTTGCTTTGGAGGGAAAAGCATGATCAGATGCTAATGTTACACCCCTCTGGCCACAGGGCGTGTGTGCACAGCCCCCTCCCATCCCATATCCTCTTGCAGCACAGGGGCTTTCTCAGCATGGGACACCTGCTCTTGCAGAGGGAACCCCCACAGGTCTCTGCAGAAATCACATGAGTGAGCATGGGTGGAAAGGGGAAAGGCTGAGGGAGAGCCTGGGATCCTGGTGCCACCAAAGGGGCTTGGGCAGCATTTATAAACTCAACCCTTGTTCTGGGGTTGGTCTGGATAGGTGGAGAGGGATTCTGGTAGGGAACGGGGCCAGATGTGGCAGTCTGACAGCAGCAAGGTCCAACCAGCAGTGAGGCTGAGAATTGGTGGGCACATTCTCAGTGAGGCACAAATGCGTGTGTGTAACACACTCCCTGATACCCATGGCCAGGCACAGAGATCAGCACAGGCACACAGAGCACTCACACAAGCACAGACAGCCCCAGCCTCATCCTGTCCCACTCCAGCTGAGCAGGGTGCAGGTCCTACAGAGGGAACAGACACAGTAACCCCTTCAGCCCGAAAAGTGCTCTAGTGTTGACCCATCCAGAGTTGTGTCAGCCCTGGATGCAGCCCTGGGTCTGCAACTCCCCAGAACAGCCCTCCAGGACCCCAGAGAAGGTTGTCCCTTGCTCTGAATCTGTAATTTGGGTTTCAATATACCACTGTGTCAGGACAGGGCACTGTTTGGGAGCCCCCACCTGCCACTGCCTTTCTGTGCTCCTCTGTGGGTGCTCAGATGAACCCAAGAGAGTCCAAACACCCGCTCCACCCTCCCCTCCCTACCAGCACGAGGGGTGGCCCTGTCCTAAGCCCCCTCTGCAGCTCTACAGCCCATGATTCACCAGCCTGGCTGAATTTACCACTGCAGGGGATCGGGAAATGGTTTGCTCCAGTTCCTGCCCAGCACAAGCTGTTCCCCAGGGATTTCAGACTCTCCAAGGGTTCAGTGGGCCCTAGAAAGAGCCCTGGGGCTGAGAGCAGGCAGGGGCAATGGGTTGGCACAGGCTCCGTGTCCTCTAACAGGGCAGAAGACGGTTTCTAAGACATCTGCTGATGTTGTGGATGGGGGTCCCAGCGAGAAGGTTGGAAGTTCTCTGCTTGCTCTGGCTGCCCAAGGGGGAGCCACCCTGTGAGGGGCAGCTGAAGATTCCTTCTGAGCAGGGCTGAGCAGGAGCAGCACCTCAGTGCCAACACAACCATCTCACCTTCTCAGCAAGAGCTGCGTGTGCTTGTGGTCAGCACTTTGTACCATGGAAGTGCAGCCAGTTCTGGGAAATGCAGGGACAAGAAAGGAGCCTCTGGCTTGAGGTGGACAGGGAACCACTGGGGAGCCCCTGGTTCCTGTCTGTCTTCTTACTACATTGCCAGTGAGGAATCCTGGGATGTGATTTCCCTTCAAACAACAGCAGATGATTCCATGCCTTGGGCAGGGTCCGTGTCATCTCCTGTGTCGCCTCTGGTGGGCTCAGACAGACACAGCACAGCCCCCTCCCCGCACAGACCTCCACGTACATGTGGCACAGCCCCTTCCTCAGCCTCCTCTGGAAGTACACCCATGGAAGCAGGAGAGACATGCCCTTCCCTGGGCACACAGCCAGCCCATGCACTCTGCAAATCCCCTGGCCCCCTGTCAAAGCAAAAGGGGCTCCGAGTGGAAACTGGAGATGCAGGAGGGCAGCAGGTGCCGCTTTGCTGTGATTTCTGCCAGCACTAAGAGTGTGTGGGACCCAGCCTGGCATCTCTCTTCCCAGCTCCCCTGGGCTGTGGGCTCAAACCCCTCTGCTAATTCCAAGTGCCTCTCCAGGGAAGCCAGTCTCTTGGCAAACACAGCTCCTGCCTTTCAGAGATGCCCATGACCTTCCCACAGCCAGTTTGCCTGCCCTGTGCTGCTCAGCCCCATGGCAGTGCTCACACCACACTGCATCCTGCACGAGGCTCTGACCACTGCCCAGCCCCACAACCTGTGCACAGTCAGCGGCAGGAACTCTGCCTTGGGAAACAGGGAGACAGCACCAAACTGCTGTTGGGGTCTAACTGTGACCAGGCCTTTAGAGACACCAGAGACACAAACATGGCTGGCCCCCTCCAAGGCCTCCAACACTCTTCTCACCTCCTGATTCTTTTTACTGCTCCAGCAGAACTTGCAGCTGAACACATCCTGTCCTCTCCTGCTGTGTCCCTTAGCCCGGCAGAGCAGGGCCAAGCCCTCCTGTCCAGTCCTGGCACTCAGGGCACTGAACAAGGAGGCCCCTGGGGCAGCGTGGAGGGCTCAAGTCTCTGCCATAGCCAAAGCTCCACACACACAGCTCCCCTCACAGCCACACCACTGGCCAGGTCCTGGCAACACAGAAACCTTCTCCTGGGGCACGTGCTGTTGGCCCCAACACAAAGAGCACTCCAGTCACAGGAGCTCTCCCACCAAGTCTCAGTAATGCCAAAAAACTCCCCAGGTGGATGCAGGGCTTTGGCTCCTTCTGCCCATTTCTCAGGCAACACACATTTGTGTACAGTCACTTGATATATGAAAAGTGTGTGCATCTTTTGTACAACTTATTTCTAGCCTGGCCTTCATGCCAGAGCCTGAAGGCACAGCTCTGGCACAGCCCTGGAGACACACAGAGCCAGTCTAATGGCATTGAAACCATGTTAAAAGCAGAGGTCAATCAATGTCCTGATGACGTGGTATACTTGTATCCAGCGTGCTGCCAGGGGCAGGCCCTGCTCTGCTGAGCTGGCAACACATGAGCACCACAGTGATGGTGGAGCAGAAGGAAGAGAAAGAATTCTTTGGCTAAAAGACACTGTGCTAAAATCAGAGTGAGGCAGGAGTGGACTAGGGCAGGCCAAGAGCAGTTTGAGACATTCAGCCTTGAAGGACAAATACTGAGAGATAGCCTGCAATTTTAAGACAAGGCTGATGTTCCTCCACACTTGAGAGGGAGCTGAACTAGGAATGCATCTGTTTTCTTGGTCATATATGCTATAGTATTGCAAATAGTAACTTGGGCAAGCCCCAAGTACATAACTTCATAGGATCATGGACTGGTTTGTGCTGGAAGAGACCTCAAAGATCATTTAGTTCCCACCCCCCTTTCATGAGCAGGGACACTCTAGACTAGGTTGCTCCAAGCCTCATCCAACCTGGCCTTGAACACTTCAAGGAATAAAGCATTTCTCTAAGCTCTCCACCTCCTCAGGAAGAGAAGCAAATACTCAGGTAGGATCTCAAAAGGACACTCGCAGCCAAAGAGCAACACAGTGTATTAGGTGTGACATGGGCAGGAAGAACTGGAAGTTCCTGGAGTGTCACCCATACATGTCAACAACCGGTGTTGGGAAAGCACAGAATGGGTCTGAACGACCCTAACAGAGACTTTCAGTCTAACAGTGCTTTCAGTACAGTGAAGATCATCTCACACACCTTTCTCTGGGCAGAGAGGAATCCCTACCAGGTTATCCAGGAGATGTCAGGTAGCTACTACAATAAAAAATAAGGTCATTTCAGAGCTTTCTCCTGCTGCACTAGCTTGGAAATAGATTTGAGACCCACTCAGGCCCCTGCCTCTAGGGCAGACATGAAGCTTTCGAGGCAGAGTGTACTTTGCACTGCACAGAACGTGTCTGCTGAGGGGGAGCTGGCACACACAGGGCACTGAAGGCTCATGGAGACCATCCTGTGTTGATTCCAGGGAGCAAAGTTGTGTAAGCTCCATGGAGACCACCCAGCAGCACAGAGGGGCCCTGGGAACAGAGTGTGACACAGACAGGTGAGAACGGTCACTTACCGGGATTTTGTTTGGATGCTGCTCTCGGATCTGCTGCACTTCTTTACATCGATCCGCTGCAGGAAAAGTAGAGACCGAGTCAGAAACACCTGGGTGGGGCAGCTCAGGCAGAACTGAGGCACCCACCCTGTAAGCCACAGACTGACACCGAGGGGCACTGCCCAAGGAAGGCAAATTCTGCTCACCAGGCCTTTTCTGAGCATGGTGAGCTCTATGGCAGTTTCAGTGACCAACCCTTCATTGCCTCCTACAGCCCCAAGCACAGCCCCAGGCTGGGACACACCGCCCTGCTGCTGGGCAGCACACCTGGAAACCAGGAAAGTGAAAGGAGACCATAAGGACAACAAAACTAGCCCAAACACAGCTCCTGACCATGGGTCAGCAGCACAGCTTCAGGGTCTGAGCTCTGCAAGTCCAGGCCCTCCGTGCCTCCTGGATGCTCTCCCTGAGGAGACGGTTCTTCAGCTGGGGCTGGGTTTTAGCCATTTCCTTCTGCCTGTGGTGCAGTCCCAAGCACTCTCTGGCACAGAGCCTGGTTCCACAAGAGATACACCTTGCCAAGGACTGCTTCAGGAGCACAGATCTACAGAGTTGCTACAACAGCTATTGGCCTGACAGAAAGTATTTCTAGACTCGGACAGGAGGAAAAACTTAAGCAAGGAGACGATCCATGTACTAGAAGACATTTCCTGCAGTTGTTCTCACACTTTCTAACCGATTTTCCCCCAGAGTTCATGTTTACTGACACACACAACAGGCAGCACACACAGTTTGTACAGGAGAATTCTCCTGCTCTTCACTGCTTTACCAGAGGGCTCTGCCTTCCACAACCCCAAGCAGCAGAAAGCAGAGGAAGAAGCAGTATCAGAGCCAGGCACAGCTCTGTGCATGCCCTTTCGGGGCCACTACAGACCTACTCTCCTCCTGGCATTCCCATTACGCTGGGAAGGGCTTCAGAGCCTACACTAGCCCATCTGAAGTGCCCAGGGGAGGCAGTTCTGTGGCTCACGGTGGGTAAGCCAGGGGTGAAGGTCAGGGACTCTGCACTGCCTAGAAAAGTGGGATCTGGGTATCACAGGATCCGTCATGGGATCATCCTGCCACACTCCAGCTCAACTCCCCTTCCCAGCTCACACACCCCAGCTCCCCATGGCCCATCAGGATCACAGAGGGCAGGAGAGGCATGTGTGTTTGAGTGTTTTCTCCCCACAAACACTGAGTGTTTCTCCTCTGAGCACCAAATAAAACCTTGTAGTTTATACATTGAATTTGGCTAGATAGGACTTTGGGAAGAGATTGGAGTTTCTTTAAAGGCCACAGTATCACCAAGCCACAGAAGCTCTTGAACACCATTTCTGCCTCCTCCAAGAGGAAAATATCCCTCTGCTAGGAATTGCTAGACCTTTTATTCTGTAGGACTCCAAGGTCAAGCAACACAGAGAGCAGGATTATTTGGATTTCATGAAAAATTCAGGCATATTTGTTTTGGGGTTTATGGCTAAAGATGCAGCTCCTCATGTTTCCTTTTCACCCAATCCAGTGCTCTAGGGATCCAGAGCCATCCTTGTGATACAGACAGTTTTCCCCCGAGGTCCCAATCAGCAGGGACTCACAGACACCAGCACCACACGTGACACTGATACAGCAACACCTCTCTGGGAATGCTGAAGGACACAGTGACAGCAGCACCCAGCACCCAACCCAGCACCAGCTGGAGCAGAGCCCCCTCCCATGTGTTCCCTGAGCACAGGCTGCAGCAGGATGGAGCATCCCAAAGGCTGCAGATCCAGAGCATGGCTGGACAAAACTTATCAGCACAGGAACTTCAGGCACTTTGACTGCAGCCAACTCAGACTCCTGGGTGTTAACAGAGCCTGCAGAGCTCTGTTACCGTGGCTGGCCAGTTTTCCCAGCTTTAGTATCCACCTTATCCTGCTTCTCTCTCCATACTATCAGATGGCCACACGGATGAACTTCCTAAACCTCATGCATGGATGAGAGAGCTGTTTGCACAAGAAGTCCCAACAATGCAGGTAATTGTGAGAAGAATCTGAGAAGAAATGTGTTAAAGGCACATTATCATGGCCAGTAAATGTAGATTATCTCAGAGCATCCAACTAGCCCAGGCTGCATGTGCCAAAGGGCAGCCACACACCAGACATCCCTTCCTGCTCCCTGGAAGCACCACCGATTTCAGCACAAGGAGAGGGCACAGGCCATCACCACCTTCACTTCCACAGAGGAGACAGAGGTGCTCCCTGCCCATCACACTGATAAAGATGCCACACAGAGAGTAAGATGGTCCATCATCAATCCAGCTGGACATCAGTGCCTCAGGATCCCATCCCTGGGACCACAGCCCTTTGTCCCCCAAGGGGAGCAGCCTGGGTGCCTCAGGGAGAGGCTGCTGCTGCAGGATGCTCCTTCCACGTCTTGCTGACTCCAAGCTCAGCAGGAATCAAGGGCATGAGCCACCAGTGACAGAGCTCTCAGCTCCCCTCAAGTCTGCTGGACCACAGTGGCAGCTCCCCTGTCCCACCCTTTAAAACCTGCCATGTGCCCAGGACCTGGTCCCTTTGGCCAAGCAGGGCCCAGGGCACTCAGAGCCCTCCTGACCCCAGGGGACCCAGTTACCAACCATGCAATAACAGCAGGTGCTGCTTTACTCCAGGGGCTGCTGGATCCCTCCAGCAGGTCCATGTGGTTACAACTACAAGCACCTCAAGCACTGCACTTCCCCTGCCCTGGAAATGCCCATTTCAGAAACATCATTCAGGAAAGCAGCTGGGAGAAACCCCACCTACGGTGTTCAGGTGCCTAAACATACCAGCAGAAGTTTCCAGGACACCTGAAGCTCTGCTAAGGAGCACACTCAGTCCCATCCTAGTCTTGGACAGCCAAGGAAACAGGCTTGGGAACCAGGAGAAGCTGCATCAAACCCTGCATAAAAGTAATTTCTGTGTGCACAGGAGTTCAGGCAGAAGAGATCTCCAGCAAGAAAGAGGTGATGGTCATGCACACCCTCCTCAGCCTGGGGTGGGAATGAGAGGTTGATCCTGTGACTCATCAAAGCATCAACATCACACAGCAGGAACAGCTAAAAATACCACCCTTAATTTAGTGTATTTACAGTAATCTAAGTCAGAGAAATAAAGAGAAAACAGTTAAAGGGCACTTCAGAGAGACTTGGCTGGAGGTGCCAGCCCAGCGCCCGAGCTGCGGCTCGCAGGGCACTGTGGACAGGTACGATCCCCCACCCTGCACTAGCACTGTTTGCCCACTCACATTTCACACACAACGGGCCTGGTTTTACAAGCCTTGTTCTCATCCTGCAGCTCCCCCAAACCACAGCTGTGCTAGCCAAGGCTGGGATTTTCCCCTTCCCTGCAGCACCTGGCTACAGTTAATCCTCAGCTGATGTGCAAACCTAATCAGAACTGTTTACACAACCCTGTCCCTCCCCACATTCTTCTCATGTGGTCCCTCCTCCCTGCAGAAGGCAGGAGAACATCACCCCTGAGTGCAGCAGCTCAGGGGCTCCTGGCAGCTGCTGTTCCAAGGAGTTGAGCCTGCAGAGGGAAGAGCCCCAGCCCTGGTCCAGATGTGGGCACTGCACATCTGCCATGAGGGAAGCCAGACCTCTCCCCAGTGCTTGGATGCCAGAGCTCAGGATGGCAGCAAGATAAAACCACATGCTTTCATTGGTTATTCCCAGGGAAATTTCTCTGCTAGGGCCTATTGGAAGACAGGAGTATTTTTGTAGCATTGCATACACCAGGAAATTGCCTATTTCTCCTCCAACTGCTGTTTCAACTGTTAAGTACCAACAGCAAAGCTTGCAAATTGCCCAAAACACCAGAATCTCGGCTGTTTTCTCAGCTCAGGCCCTTCCCAAGCTGTTCTCCTAAAGATGCGGGCACACCGCGTGCGTATCCCATGGCAATGCAGGATGAGATCACTACGGCAGCTGAGGAGAACAGTGGAAAATTTTAAGCCACACTTTGCAAACATTAACCTTTTTTATCAGCAGTGCCCAGGAAGCCTGGCCACGGGAGCCAGGTCCCCGCTGTGCTGGCCGCTGTGCAGACACGGCATGAAAGGACAGTCCTGGATGCAGAAGAGCCTCAGCAGACAAGAGATACAGATGGTGGGACAGAAGGAAAACACGGCAAGTTCTCCAACAGCGCCGTTGTGTAAGGGGCACCATTTCTCAGGAGAGACTAAACAAACCCCAGTCAGGCACTGGACTAGAGGAGCAGCAGGAATGCTGTTAAGAAAACACCATTAAGAAGAAACACCACCTGGAAACGTCATCAACGTGCTACCAGGTCAACAGCTCCTGAGCTGAGCAAGGGCTGTGTGTGGAGAGCAAAGCAGAGACCAGAAATGCAGCCATGAGCTGCTGCCTCTCCCAGTGTCCCAGGGCTCCAGGTGGCACGAAGGGAGTGTGCAGATATCCCTGGCACCCAGCAGGCTGCTGGCCCTGTGGCCTTCTCTCTGCCATCCACACAACACCCAGACTGGGGGCGGATCCGTCTCGTGTTTGAAGCAGATCCAAAAATGAACACATTTCTTCAAGAAGCTGCTGTGGTCAGTCCTAGGGCAGGGGGCTGCTAGAACGCAGACCTCTCTCCAAAAATTTTTCTGCAGGGAGAAGTGGAATTGGATGGTTTGAAATCAGGGTATCTGTGGGATGAGCTGGCAAGTGCGGAAGACGCAGGCCAGTTATGCAGGTCCTTCCAGAGGAACATCAATAACTATTTCTGTAACATCACATCACCCTAAGGCCAGACACCTCTAACCACCAGGAAACACCCCCGTGCACATGTCATGGCTCACCCAGCACCTCACCCGACCTGCCCTTGCCCAGTGCTCCTCCTCAGGCCAGTGGGGCTGTGGGAGGAGCAGGAGGAGAATCCCAGATCCAGGAAGGAAGGGCAGAGCGTGCGAGGCCGGCCATGCCCTGGACATCTGTGCACACCACCCAGAGAGGGTGGCTGTCCCAGGGTGTGTAGGACAGCAGCACTGCAGAGACCTGACAGCAGTTCTGATTGTTGGGTTGATTTAAGTCTGCTGTTTGCACAGCTGGGGGATCCAGACAGGATGAATGACTCGGGACAAACCTACACTGCTTTGAATTGATAGCAAACGTGTCTCTCACCATGACACAGGTGGAGCCTGATGCTGCACTGCCCCCAGAAGGTATTGCCAACATGGGAGTGGATGCTCTGTCTCCATGACTGTCCCTTCCATCGCTGTGGCTGCACTGCCAGACACGCAGTGTCTGGGAGGACTGCTGAACACCAGGCTCCTGGGGCCCTGTGACTGCAGAAGGATCTCAGCAGCCTTCTTCATTTGTGTAAGTTTCCAATCTTCCTGGCTCCACAGTGGAGCTTGAAAA
Source organism: Acropternis orthonyx (assembly GCA_035583155.1). Taxonomy (NCBI): domain Eukaryota; kingdom Metazoa; phylum Chordata; class Aves; order Passeriformes; family Rhinocryptidae; genus Acropternis; species Acropternis orthonyx. The sequence continues at coordinate 1,283,147 of JAWWEU010000053.1, read as the reverse complement.
TGGATTTTAAAACACAAAGAAGAAACACCTTCTTTTTTTTTTTTTTTTAACAGTTTCAAAACATAATGGAGTATGATTTTGAGCCTGGCTTCAGGAATGAGAATTTGCATCTGGCAAATTCATGATAAAGGCTCATGACCAAGCAGAGCCACACAACTGTGAATCCCAAATTCCTGTCAAGACACTTGTCCTCTTATTGCACAGTACCACTGCAGTGATGGCACAAGAGGAAATGGCATTAAACTGCCAGAGGGCAGGGTTAGATAGGATATTAGGAGGAAATTTGACCCTGTAAGCTGGGGAGGCTCTGGCACAAGTTGCCCAGAGAAACTGTGGCTGCCCCTGGAAGTGTCCAAGGCCAGGCTGGAATGTGGCTTTGGCAGGGGGTGGGATGAGATGATATTTAAAGGTCCCTTCCAACCCAAACCATTGTGGGATGCCATGTCACCCCTGCCGTGGGCCGTGCAGGATGAGCATTGGCCTCCATCATCCAAACAGCTTAAAGCTCACTGCATCCCATGAGCATAGGGGCAAACACCTTCTGTGCCATGTCAGGATGGCAAACAGAGCATTTACATCAGAGTTCCAGATAAGGAACTGGGTTTTTGCACAACATTTAATCACAATTTCACTGTGCTTGGAAAAAGAGCAGCAAGTTCCCTTCACAGGAGCCCTCAGGAGACTGCTCTGCAAAGGGTCTCCCTCCAGCTCCTGTCTGACCTTCCACCTGGACAACCTCCACAACCATCAGCAGGAACACACTCAGCTTTCTCAGAACTACTTGGGACGCTTCAGATTGCTCAGACAACGACCAGGCACTCCTGACAGGGCCATATTTTGGTGCAGTCCACCATGCACATGCAAGACCAAGAGACTTTGCCCTGCTCAGGTCACTGCTGTTTGTGCACAAACATGCCTGGACACGCAGGGACTCCAGGGCCTCTCTGGGGAGACACACCAGACACCAGAGTCTTGAATATATTCCTTCATTTTCTCTCATAGCCTATTTCCAAACCACTTTCTGAGGACCAAAGGCAGCAAACAACCGCACGAGCACAGAGCTGGAGGTGTTTACATGCTGCAGGCCAAGCTCAGAATGTCACATGAGCAGAGTGACACACTCTGAGACCTCCCAAGTGACTCTCCTCACTGTGATCCCCACTGGGGCTGACCACAGAAGGAACACCAAAGCCAAGGGACATGACTTATCCATGGCTCATGGCTCCTCGATGACAGAGGCAGCAAGACTCCCAGCCTGACAGCTCCTGGATTCCCCAGTCTCCACCCTGCTGGCTCAAGGGGAGAGCTGAAGTTTTTGTAGCGAAGAAAGTATTAAGTAACGAACAAAACACACGCAGGTTTTATTATTCCTGGCTGCCAGTCAGAACCTTGTGTTATATAAAAGAATAATAATAAAAAAACCATCAAAATTTGTGGCCTGCATGTCTGGCTGGCATTGTTCAGTTGCTCTTGCACCGGTATTTTCTTCAGCACTGATAATTAACCCCACATCCAGTCATGTCACAGAATGTCCTCGGTAATTAATCTAAGACACAGGCAGTGAAGCAGCAGCTCCCACGAGCCTCCTCCAGGAATCCCAGCTCTCAAAGCACAGCTGCCAGTGCATGGCCACCCTGAGCACCAGCAAAGGACCAGGGAGGGCTCCCTGACCAACCTCACATCAAGATCCTGATGCTCTTCCAAGCCAACAAGGCAAACCATTGCGATAAGGAGAGGACGGTGTGAGCGACACACAATTCATTCACTGCTGGTCTCTCAACAGCTACATGCACAACTGGCTCACTCTGGATGAGTCCCCAGGGCCTTCAACATTGCACTGTTCCCCAGAGTCACAGGGAATTCAGCTCCACACCCACTGCTGCCTTTCCTCTGAAGAGGAGTGGTTTCCCGGTACTAAAGGCAGATCTCCCTGAGGACGTGACCTGGGATGGGAAATAGGCAGTCCAGAGAGGCCAAGGTCAAACCCCCACGTTTTTGTCTCCACGCCAGGGGCTCCAGCTGACCCTCAGGACACACGTGTCCCTGTGTTCCTGCCTCTGTTTCAGCAGGATCCTGGTCCTGGATCCAGGCCCCGCCGGTGATGTGCTGCCCTAGAAACACCGATGGCAGCCTGACCCAAGCCCCCACTTCAGGAGCAGTGGGACAACACTCCAAAAGACTTGGGCTCTTTTTGGGAAGTGCAGCGGTGTCATCAGGCTCTCGCTACTGCCAGGACACCCTGCTCCTTTGACACAGACAACAGCTTTGTTCTGGGAACTTTTGTACTCCTACAGTGGATCTGAATACGCCTCAGCATCTGCAGTCGGGCTCAGCATATGGATGCAGAGGGCACTGTCAGATTTTACCCCCCTGCACTCACCCCAAGGATGTTCTGCTGCAGACCTGCCCAGGAACAGCTCACAGAGCTCCCCCTCCCCTGATGGCACCTTAGCTCACGGCAGGATCAGTGCTCTGTGCCCTCCAGACACCCTACAGCTTCCCAGCCAGTCCCCTTTTCAGGTCCTCAACAATGATGAACAGAAAACAGGCCATTTTTTTCAGGAGAGACCCAAGACAAAGCAGATGAACAAGCAGAAGAAAGTCACAGAAAAACAGATCTCAAAAATACAAGAGGGGGGAAACCAGTATTGAGGAAAGGAGAACCTTCAGCAAGGGGTGGCAGAGCAAGACCTAAGGCAGCCACTGGCCATGAAACTGGAGCCTGGGTCCCTTTTGCAAACAGGCATATCCCTGACTCTGCCTTTTTGCTGGTTTTTTGGAACCGTTCCACTTCTGTAAAGTTTCAAAGCCTTAAAAATTAAGCCATTCTGAGGGCACAGAGTCACTGGTGATGTTTTCCACCAGCCTCTCCAACTGCATTGTAAACAATTGCTTCCTGCTCCTGTTGTGTAATGATTCAAAGACAAAAACAAGCCATATTTACTTTCTCCAACAGAGCAATTCCAGCCGTGACCCAAAGCAACTGCAGGGGCTGCCAGGCCTCCTCCTCCTCCTCCTCCCTCCTCCTGGCTCAGCTCTGCAGCCCAGTCAGCTGAGAGAGCAAAAGGGCAGAGGAAAGTACAGAGAAACAAGGAGAACTTGCAGTTGCCGGCACCAAACTCCCTCACCCCCCTCTGTCCCTCCCGGCTATTTTAATCCTGCTTTCTTTCAACTACTCTGAACCTTGGATTTTGTTTTCCTTCTGGCTCACATGGAGTCTGAGCGACCCACAAAGGCAAACCAGGCTCCTCCTGCCCATAATAAGCTGATTCCCACCAGTGTAACAGTAGGTAGTTACTAAAGGGTGATTTAGGATTTTAATCCGTAACTCAGGAGAACACAGCAGGGTCGCAGCACGTACCCCAGGGCACCCAGGCCTCCTCTGGTTCTTGTTTGTGCGTGTTCCCTTGGCAGGGGAGGGCTGGGGAAGCATTCAAGGCCGGAAGGGTTGTGCCAAGAAAATACCAAATATTTACAGTCTCCAAGAGAGCAGCGAGGGGCTGGATCAGCAGTTTTCAGCAGGAATAAAGCTCCAGCTTTAAAACTCACGTAGGAAACACACCCTCACCTGCGTTTGGGCAGTATCTGGCACAACACGGGGCTTTGTTCGGCACGAAAACACCCATTTCAGCACCGCACAGGCAGCAAAGCACAACTGAGCCCCCCAGGGATGTGCCCTGGCACCAACCAGGCACCTCTGTCCGCGCCAGCTGGCAAAGGGCAGGAGAAACGGCGGGCCACGGACCCTCTGATCCCACTGTCGCGACTGGCGATACAATCGGGGGCTTCCCGCGGCCCCCTCCTCACCTCCTGAGCCTCAGCCCTTTGGCAGAGGGTGGGCACGGGGCACAGAGCGCTCCCCGCTCCGGCTCTCGGGGGCCGTGGGAGGGTGTGGGGCGTCGGCCAGCGACAGCAGCCCCGGTGATGGCCGGGGGCGACACCGCGACACCCACCCGGGGGGACACCCCGCGGGCACCGCGACCGCCCCATCACCGCGCCCCAGGGTCACCGGGCAGGAGCGGGGAAGAGGGGAAAGAAAGGGGGGGGCGACATGGGGGGACACGAGAGGGATGGAGGGAGACGCGGGGAGGGGACACGGGGGGAACGGCGGGGCGACATGGGGGGCACACGGGCGGGACACGGA
>JAWWEU010000053.1:1267823-1278225 GCA_035583155.1 Acropternis orthonyx | reverse complement strand
AAATATCCAATCTAATACTGCACATTCAAATCCTGTCTCTGGGTAACAAATGACTGGGAAGCAAACTCTTCCCTGGCCCTGTGTAGCCTCCAGTGGGTTTTTCCCAATATCTAATCTAAGTCTCTCTGCTTTTAGTCTAAAACCGTCCACCCCTTGTCCTCTCATCACTCCCTGCCCATGTCATGGGTCACTGTTCCTCTTTTTCCTGAGCCCCCAGCACGAGGCAGCGCTGCTGGTGACACTGGGCCAGCCCTGGCCACCCAGCAGGGACCGCCACGCAGAGCATCACCATTTCCCGGTGGGACACAAGGGTCTGTTCAGAGATGACCCCAAACCCCAGCAGTTTTTCCGGTCCCAGCAGAGCAGCACAGCAGAGAGCCTTGCTTAAGGCAGCAGAAGGACACCGGGGCTGGGATTTCCAGAGGTGTCCGTGACTCCAGCCTGCAATGGCTTCTTCTTCTGGACCTCATGGATCAAACACCTCCCAGCCGTCGCTGCTGGCTCCAGGCAGGAGATGCTGCTGGTGTGAGGTGGGTGAGGGCAAGGACAGCTCAGGCCAGGGGTGTGCCTGGGAGATTGCAGACAACAAGGTGGGCATGAAGCACCCTCACCAGACCCTCAGCCACCTGCAGTCCCCACGTCCCCCCGATCATGTCCCAGCTAATGAGCCCCTTGTTTTCCCTGCTGCCTTCGGAGCTGCCGCTGTGCTGAATATTTTAGAGCCCGCAGCACGACTACAAATAGGGCAGCTATTTCTGGAGCTGGTAAATGAATCAAAAACAACTGCAAACAAGCGTCAGTGTTTCACCAAGAACCAGGTTTAACATCTCTCCTCACTACACTGCAACAGGAGCAAGGTCTCATTGCTACAGTGAACTGGCATCAAACACGAGGGAATACAAAATGTTAAAGGATTAAGTACAACCTGGGTGAAAAAAAGACATGGAAGATGCAGCTATTAAAGAACTGCTCCAATTCTTGTGTCACCAGTTGGAAGAAAAATATGTTTAATGACAATTGAATGCATTCTTTTCTCCTTGTTGAATTTACCCAAGAAAGGGAACACTTTCATGGGCAATTCCATGGATTTTCCTTGATCACCCCCATACTGGTAAGGCAGTGTAGACTCTTCAGATTCATTTTCAGAATTAAGATACAGGGAGAGATATTGATCTCTGATATAGGTCCTGTAAATCAGAGAATACCTAAGGGAAAGCAGAAATGAATCAGACATGGAGTGATGACCCTTACACACTATGTGCTCAGGCAAAGGGGTTTGCTATTTATTGCTATAAGCATATATTTCTGATGAGAGGAATGTGGAACTCTTTCCAGTTTAGTGATGTCATCCCTAGTTTTATCCATGCAGACTTGGTTGCAGGACTGGGGCCATAATTCCATAGCAGATTATTCATATACTTGGAGAGGGAGAGAAGACCCCATTTCATTGAAGCTCTGGAGCATCTTAGCAATGTTAATCTTAGCATTACTTCCAGAAATGGGATGCGGATCAAGGAAATTTTACTTCTAATGCAGCAGAACTTGATTTATATTCTTCCTTCAGCCCTCAGCTTCCTGAGCACCCCTGCACACGTTAGTGCCTCTCCTGCCTGGTCTTACTGATGTCATTGGCAAAACTTATTTAAGAAGGTGCATTTCAGATCCAACCCCCTCCTCGATCAGTCAAAGGTTAAGGGCACCACTGAGCTCTCCCAACATGATCTGAAAGCAACAAGGAGCTTCCCTCCTGCCAGCATTCCAACAGGGCAACCTCTGCTCATCACGAGCACTCCTGGGTGCTTGTGGAACCACGGCAGCGAGGGGAATCTCCCCTCAGAGATCCTGGAATGCTTTTGTCCACAGAACTGTTGTGAGTGCTCAGGCAGGGCAGGGCTGAGCTCCTGGCCCTGCACTGCCCGGCTGCCTCTGCAGCTCCTGCAGCTCACACAGGCCTGAGGAGCTGCTGCTCCTCCCAAATGAAAGCATCTCTGCCTTCATCCCCTAGAGATGTAGCTACATGTGAGAGTTAAGATCAAACATAAAAAATAGAATGGTTTGGGTTGAAATGCACCTTAAAGCTCATCTCATCCCATCCCATGCTCTGGGCAGGGACACCTGCCACTAGCCCAGGTTGCTCCAAGCCCCGTCCAACCTGGCCTTGGACACTCCCAGGGATGGGGCAGTCACAGCTCCTCAGTGAAGAGGAGCACTGTCATCAGCCACCTGAGGCAGATGAAGAGTTGCCTGGGAGGGCACTGAAGCCAACACCAGACCCACAGAAGATCAGTGTCTGCAAGCCAAGCTATTACAGTGTCACTTCCACTCCCCTGCCAGAGCCCTATCTTGGAGCAGAGTCAGCACAGGAGAGCACGTCCCTGGGCCTCAAGGGCCGCTGCTCACAGCCCAGAGCCATTCCCAAACTCCCTTTCATTACCTTGGTAATGCATCAGGGCTTGTTTTCCACATCCCAGCAGCAGGTGCTTCCTCTGCCTTCAGCGAGGGATCCACCAAAACTGACATGTCCAGGAGAGCAAACCAGGCCAGTCTCCAGCCCCTGCCCAGAGCAGCTCTGAGGGGCAGAGGCTGTTCAGACCCTCCTGTGATCCACGTGCTTTCTGCCCAGGAAAAAGGACTGCAACCATAACACTAATTTGTCTGTTCTTCCTCTGTTTGACAATGGTTTAACCATACAAATGACCAGGCCCACACTCAGCAAGCGCAGGACAAGAGGTTGAACTCCATCCAACTCTTTTTTGGCCCTGTTTAAGATAACTTAAAGAAAGTTAAATCCTCCCTTAAAGTTACATATGGGAAAATTGCTGCAGGTCAGAGCTCTGTGACTCTTTGATGCTCCTGATCCAAGTAAGGCACTTTCTCTCCATAGTAAGTAACTAAATAGAAGTTGTTCATCAGCTTCCTCCATACCTTCCCCTTTTTCAGAAATAAATCTGAATTAACTTTGGATGCAAGTGTAAAGGTGGCATTAGCATGGCCTAAGCAAGGTCCTGGGCACATGGATTTGACAAGCCCCTCCAGACTCCAAACCCAGCTTCTTAAAGACCCTTTTATTCAAATTCCTGAGTGTATTTCATGTCAGGCTGTTCTCAATCCTTGAGAAAACCCCAACAACCAAACCAAGCCCCAACTAACCAGCACACAGCAGGAACTCAGTCATTTCACTGCAAGTGTAAGATTTCAACACAACCCAGAAAAGGGCCATGATCATTGTTTTGCAATAGGTTATTTATTGCAGCTTGTTTTAAATAAAACCCACCTCAACACTCTCTGTGCCAAGTTCCTGTGGCACAAAAGAGCTGGTGGGACAGTTATCCTTAAGGAAGTGTCCAGAAGAATGCAGGACAGTACAGATTTTACACTGTTCAGAGGAGTAACACTGCCACCTACTCGGGAGAGCCAAAATGCATAAGCAAGTCACCATCTCTGAGGAAACATTCCTCTGGACTATGACCAACACCACAGAGATCACTAAAGTCACATTTCTCTCCTGCCTTGCCTCATTATTCAGTTATTATCCAGACTTAGCTTGCTGGAGGTCCTTTTTTGGGAGGCAGCACTCAATTATTGCAGATCACAGGCATGACACAACCTGCTGTGTACCAGGAGCTGCTCCAAAGGCCCAGGGGGATTCCAGACCCTATTCTCTGGTTTGGTGGAATGGCTTAAACCAGATGTAGGGTGGTGGGGGAAACAGTTAATGAACAGCAACAGCCAGCACTGAGTCATGATGGCAGCTGAGACACCAAAAATGCTTTAAATCACCCTGACCCAGATGCTGCAGGACTGACTACAGATCTCCAAAAGCATTTCTGGCCTTCAGGGTCATGAACACCATCTAAAAAATAGACACAGTCCATAAATTACGTCCAGGTCTGAAAATGCACAGAAGTGCTGAACACAGAGGTTATCTTGGCTGTTTGAGTCCCCACACACCCACCTTCCACCGAGCTCTGAAAGCCAGAAGTGCCTAAGTCAACACCAACATTTTTACTGAACTCTCCAAAGCTGCACTGCCTGGACTACCCCCAACCATGCTTTTTAATTTGAAAAAAACCTCAATCAAAACAACTCCTTTAGTAACTTGGAGGAACTACATGTCCTTTTTTTGTCCTTAATGGCCATCAATAAAAAATACTACAGGAAGATACCAGATCAAACTGGCTACTGGACTGTGAAATCTGAGAGCCTTGATGGCCTTACTTAGCCAAGAAAATTCTGCCTGAAAGAGAAAGAAAGAAGCAGGAAAATGCTCCAACACCTGAGGCAACTCTAAGTGCACTGCACATGCCCTCAGACCAAATCCTTGTTTACGGAAAGCAACAGACCAGTAAAACTGTCCTAGGAAGGTTCTACTTTTTGAATAACAACTGAGTCAATCATCAGAATACTTAAAATCTCCGGAAGAAAAACACATAAGACAAAACCAGTCACTGGTAACACTTTTTTATTTGATATGGTCAGACTTTTTTGAAGTCAAACCAAGAGAACAAGACAGAACTAAAGGACAGGCAGAGTCGTATTTACAGCCCTTCAAAACTAGTAGTGTCAAAGCAGAGCTCTGTGGTGACAGAGGCATGGCAGCGCACAAAGAATAGTCTTTTTTAGATTATTATTAGAATTTTATTATATTATCTTCTTAGCCATTAAAAGAATCTGTTGCATTTTTTTACTGCCCAATTCTAACTCACCACCTCCCCCTCAGAATGACATGTGATACAAAAAAAAAGTGCCACTTTTTGCTGTTTGTAGACAACAAACCACCTGCTTTTGTTTTTCCAAACCTTCCTGAAGTGGCACAACAAAGTTAATACTAATGTTCTATTCTTTACCATTAAAAAAAAAAAAAAAACAGTTGGGCAAGGGGTAAAAACCAGACTGAGTCAGTGCAATCATTCAGTTGGATTCTGGATGACAATCAGGAAATAGTCTTTATCTGGAGAGAAAAAAAAAGAAAATTATTATTTCATTGTTGATATCTGTTCACAGAAACAGTAAATTTCAACATTTTTCACATCTCACTTATACACTGTGGGAACTCCGGAGGCCTGACATCAATTCTCAACAAGCAAAACAAGCTCTGCGTGTCAGAGCACTTGTTTTATGGGTTTTTACCGAGAAAAAGTCTCAGCTTTAGAAACTGCATGTTCCCAAGGCAGCTGAGTTTAACCCTGTTTGTGCCAGGAAACAACAGTAACTGGCACATGCACTGGTGGAACCAAAACCAGCAGTGCAAGGTGGTGGTTCCCCTTTTCTCACTGCGGGCTGCAGGGGCTGCAGTCCTGTTCCTCCCGGAGCAATACTTATTCCTCTCTTTCCATCCTTCCTGCGGAAATCAGAGGCTGCATAAACCAGAGCCTGTGTTAAGGTGTGTACTGACCTGTGCCTGGGGCAACTGCCATCCCCTCCTTGGCCTCTCTAGGAGCACCACCCCATATGGAGTACAAGGGACAAGCTGAATTCCAGCCACATTAGGGAACTGCACTCATTGAATCTGATGGAATATTGAGGATGTTTCCTGAAAAGCAGGTTGCTGCTGCTGTATTCCATGACTCATCATTACAGCTGCAATGTGCTCTAATACTTTTCTCAGAACTGGAAAATCAGGACTGTTTTGCTTTATCACTCAGTCTACAGTTCTGAATGGAAACTGCTCTCGAAACATATTCCTTTCCAAATCCTGGGGTTTTATACTGAAAAACACAAAGCTCAAGAAGCTGCAACATGCTCTCAAACACTCTTTAATGCTTTCTACTTTGATCAACACGAAATGAGGGAAGTGATTTGCCACATTCAAACACAACAAAACAAACTTTGGCCCACGGCAAAAGCTTTCAACTCTGCAGAGAGCAGAACAGCTCCCTGGAAGAAAGGGCTTATCCAGTGTGAGCACAGCAGCAGGCAAAACACTTCTCCCAGGCTGGCAGTGAGAAAACAATCCTGTCGGATGGCCTGCTTCCCTCTCCCTTTTACCTGGAGCAACCATGACCTCGTTTTTCTTAGAGCGGATGCGCAGGAAGGTGAGGTCGTTCTGGGGGTCGAGGTCGCGTACGGTGCTCCGCGCCTTCATGATGAAGCTGTGCATGAGACCGGCATACTGCATGGTTGTGGAGTTGTCCATGGTGCTCTTGATAGGAATACCTGCAGGAAAGGGACAGCAGGGCTCAGGGACAAAACCCTGGAACCCTGGGCATCACCAGGTCCAGCTGGGGTGGCTGTTCCACCCCAGGAGATGCTGCTGTGCACCAGGGTTCTTTTTAAAGGCACAAGGAGAGCACAAACAGCAGTAAGATGTGGAAAGCCTGAGATGTGGAACCACAGGTGTAGGTGGGAACTGTTTACCTCTGGTAGCATCATCTCTACTTTTGCATTTTCATTTATTTATTTATGAGGTAGAAATAGAAATAAATAACAACAAAAACAAATATCTGCAGAGAAGAGATGCAATAGCAATGTTTCAGTTTTGTTCTCCTGACTGGGGACACCTTTTCCTTTCAGAAAGGCTCCTGAGCAGCACAGTTCAATGATACTCAGGCAGGCCAGGCTGGGACTGGTGATGATACAAGCCATCAGCTGCTGCACCACACAGTTCCAAGGCTGAGGCTCCAACATTCATCTGGTGATGCAGTCCTGCAAGGTCCCCGGTGCAATGATCACCAGCCAGGAGAGCAGATACCCTGTTTGGCCAGAGTTTTCCCTCCCCTACACTTCAGCCACCCATTAGATGTGTTTTCCCACAGAAAGCCAGTCAAATCCCAGCTCAGGTGTCAGAACAATGAGCAGCCAAGTCGCAGATTCTGGCAGGGCAGAACCACTGCTGCAGGTTTCACCAGCTGCAGCACCAACCTGGAGAGCACAATCCATTACTCACCATCATGGAAAAGCAGAGAGCAGGAACACAAGCTGCTCGCACACACCCAATGATCTGATCCTCAGTAAATTCATATACAGCTACTGGCATCTTTTCTAAGGATCATTTCCAGAACATATTCAATTTAACTGATAATCACACTATTTTCAGGCACTGGACTGCTCACAGTGTATTCAGAGTGCTCTGAAGAAGCTGGTCTGCTGGACCCTTCAGTGACTCCAAAAGGAGACAACTTGCTGATGAGTCTGACGAGGCCACAAGCACCAGACAGTGTTAAGGAACTTCAGTCTGCCAGGCCAGCAGCATTCTGGACATGCACAGCAACAAGATTCAGAACCTCATGAGAGCCTCAGTGCTACTGATAAAGGTTTTGATAGACACAGTCTCAAGCACTGGCATAACTGAAATATTTTGAAGCTTTTGTATATGATCTGAGTTTATTTCCTGAGATAATACAGTGAGCTTGCAGAAATGGGAATCCAATTTTCTCTTGTAGCCTGACTATTGTCTGTCTGTTCTGACTCCAAGATAACCTCTGCTAAAAAGCCAGGCTCTAAGCTGAGTGTAAGTGGCACAGTGAGCAGCCCCTCAAAGCACAGGGTTAGAGTAAGTTACAGCTCAGAAAAGCGAGGCTGACAGCACCTTCCGAATTAACCACGATGATTCCCTGCACTCCTTTTTGGCTCTGAATGCGCTTCAGCGTTTCCTCCACCTCAGCCTGCAAACAGAGAAAGCACACATCAAGAGGTTACAGTTGCTGTTTGCCTCCCACCGAAGCTTTGCAAAAACTTGTCTGAAAACAAGGCTGCACAGGGATGATTCAAACACACACTGCCTACACTGGGCCATACAGCAAAGTGCCTGTGCTTTGGTACCACCTTTTCTGCAGGACCTTTTCTGTTGTTTCCCATCTGTCTTTGCTCATCACTCACTTGTGATTATCATCTTGTGGAAACCTCAGACTCCCCTCTCATCTTTCCCTCCCTTCTCCTCGCCAACTTTCCTGCTGAATTCTTGCAGATGGAAGTTGCAGTCAGAGCACTACAATTCAGGTGTCAAACAAAAGGTGTGTTCGAAAATGTACATGGAATTATGAAAAAAGGAGGGAAAAGATACATTCTGGGTGCAAGATCACCTTCCCTTTTATCAAATGGCTGCTAAGAGCAATTCCACATAAGAGAAATGAGGGGAAAAACAAGGAATAATATTTATACTTCTATAAATTTATAATTATAATAATTCTGATTCGTGCTGGAACAGCTGCAAGATTATAACCACTACCAGCCATTTACAACTTCAAAAAGGAAATATGCAAACAAGGCCAAGGCAACAGTCCCTTGTAGTCCCTTTCCCTCTATAAAAACCACCAAAGGCAGAGGAGGTTTCAGTATCTTCTGCACAACTCCCATTGCTACAAGACAGGAATCAAAAATGTAACTATGGGTTCTGTAACAGGGTGGGAAACCTTCAGCAGGTGGGTTGCTTTCCACAGCTGGGCAAACACTTGGTATTTTTTATTCCAATTAAAGGAAACAGAGACAAAGAGCATCTTTCAGATCCTGTAAGGCAGAGTCCCACAGAAATGGTGAGGGAGAGGGGACAGGAATCACCTGAACCAGGAGAGGTGGGACCCCCCCCCCAGGGCATTTGGCTGGCATTTCCCTGTGCCCTGTGAACAACCCCCTGCACTCCTTCCCTCCCCTCAGCAAAAAGGCCCAGCCACGCTCCAAGCGCTGTGCCCTGGGAAGAGCCCTTGTCCTGACAGCACAGCCCCAGCGCAGGCTCAGCACTGCCAGCACGCTTTCGTCGGGGGCCCTGTTGGGAATACGACTGTGCCTGATGAGGCATGGGAGCCCTGAGCTGGTCTCTGTGTAACAGAGCCTTTTCTGTCTGATCCAGCACAGAAAAATTCAGTCTTCTCAACAAAACTCTAGATTATTTCTGAATGCTGCATTATTTTCAAATGGAAGGCAAGGGAAGTGAAATGAAGAACAAGTTATATGGGGTACAAAAATGCCGAGAGAGAAATATGGTGGCAAACTGATTAAATCTTTTAAGAAATTAGGAACTAATCTCCTGACTCCTTACTATCAATATTTAAGACCTGATTCATTAAATACTTTCCTTCACAGAACCTTAACAAACCTATTTGGATGCAAAGCAGCATCGATACAGAAGGGTACCAGCTTTTAGTTCCCTCTGACCCCAAGAGCTGATCGAACTCGGGGGTGGATGATGTGCTCACAGTCCCACTGTTGCTGACATGGGGAAGGTCCTGCTCCTCCCATCCCACCCGAGGGCTTGTCCAACACCTCCACAAGCAGCAAAAAGATTACTGAGAAAAAAAACTGTATCTTTAACTCGTGAAACAAACAAAAAATATGTTCCTAAGGGGCTGGATATCGACAAGGGACGTGGGGAAGGAGAGCTGCACTCTGGAAAAGGAGAATAAACACTCTCCCATCACCAATTTGCTGTCAAATCTCTTTGCAACAGCAGCAGCCTTTATCTTCCTGTTCTCACCTGGAAAGCCTGAACTCTTGGCTTCACCTAAAAAATACCTCTTTTTAGACAATTTCAATTGTCCACCTACAACTCAGGTGACCATTTATTTCTTTATTAGTTTTGACATGTTATTTTGATCCCTGAATTTCATGAATATGCACTGAACAGCAATACAATTGGGCAGGAAGAAATCTCCAACACAACCACAATGGAGCCAATACATCCCGGGTCTCAGGGAATATTCCAATAATATCAAAATGAAACCAATACATCCCGGGTCTCACAGAATATTCCAATAAATCACCTTAGAACCAATACATCCCAGGTCTCAGGGAATATTCCAATAAAATCACAGTAGAACCAATACAACCTGGGTTTCAGAGAATATTCCAACAGAATCACAACAGAACCAATACATCCCGAGTCTCAGGGAATATTCCAATGATATTGCAACAAACCCACATCACAGCCGATCCAGCCCGGCACACCGACTCTCCCCCCGCCCGGGGGCCGGGCCCGCAGGGTCGGGGCAGGAGGATCTGCCAGGCCCGGCCCGGGAACGCCCCGGGGACAGCGGCGGGACCCCCGGGGGGACCCTCGGGAGAGACCCCCGGGCCGAGCCGGGCCGGGGGCGCGGAGAACCCGCAGAGGCCCCACAGGCGGGGCTCCGGCACCGGGCCCGGGCCCGTCCGACCCTGGGGCGGCCGCGGGAGCCCCGGAGGGGCCGGGGTGGGGCTGAGGGACCCCCGGGGGGGCTGAGGGAGCCCCGAGGGGCCGGGGGGGTTTGCTCAGAGACCCCGCCCGGAGCCGGCCCCGCCGCACCCACCATTGTCGAGCCGCCGCCGCCGCCGCCGCCGCCCCGTCCGTGCCCGGCGCTACCCCGGAAACGCTTCGGCAGCGGGGCGGGACTGCCCGGGATACTGCCCGGGATACTGCCCGGGATACTGCCCGGGATACCGCCCGGGATACTGCCCGGGATACCGCCCGGGATACTGCCCGGGATACCGCCCG